>SNQJ01S0250608.1:0-12858 GCA_010110895.2 Picea sitchensis
TTACCATTAAGAATTTTAGTAAAACCCCTCATGCGCTTTTTATTTGCTAAAACATTTAAGCAGGCCGACATATTCCATCGACTCGCGACACATTGAGAAAATGTCGCGAGTTAGTGAATGTGTCGTGACACATTGAAAATTTCGGAAGTTTCGCGAAATATTCGGAAGAAAATTTCGGCTAGGTGAAAATGTCGGCGACACATCCGAAATTTCCGATATAACGTCGATATATTCAACACTGCTTACAACCCATTGTTGAATGAACTTGGTTGAGTGGGACTTGGTTCCATTGACAATTTATAGCTTAAGGCAAAGTTGTGGGCATACCTTAAGTGAAGAGGCATAGTCTGGTTGTAGTAGGTGTAGGCTAGCCAAGCCCTTGTGGTTGAGGCAAGGTAGTGCAACATGACCTCAAGTGCCAAAACAAACTTGGGAGAAACTCAAGTTTATAAAGAAATATTCAGATAAATTGCAGATCAATAACAATTTTCATCACATAATAAAATAAACTTTTATTATATTCAAAAAAAAGGTATTTAGCTTCCTAAAGTTGATTTTAAAACTTAACATGTAATTAGAAGTAAATATTGATCAAATATTTAATTGTTTTAACAAACATACACATATTTATACATAACACAGATGCTTTCGAAAAAGAAATATTTATTTAATTCTTCCAAAAAAAATATTTATTTAATTGAAACTGACTATATTATAAGTTTATACCGCTTATATGCATTGTATTTGGGATCATGTAAATTTTTTCGTTGAGAAGAGAATATTTATTGTGAGGGCTTGAATCGAACTTCATGTTTATTATATTTTAGTTTGTAGATGTGATAATAACTACTTGTTTATTAGGTTTTCATGAAATTTTTTATACCTCTTATATGCATTATATTTGGTATCATGTAAAAATTTTCGTTGAGAATATTTATTGTGAGGGATTGAATTGAACTTCATGTTTATTATATTTTAGTTTGTAGATGTGATAATAACTTCTTGTTTATTAGGTTTTGATGAATTTTTTTGTGAAATTAATATAAATTATATTTAGTAATGTAAGCAATCAATATAAATTATTTAATAATTTGATTTGAAGTAATTATAATGATTTATATTTTTGGATGGGGTTTTAGTGCACTTCACACGTCTAATAAGGAACTCAACGCTTGTTATTTTGCCTCGATACACGTGACGACACCTGTTGCTCCCTTTAGCCTTTAATACCACCTTATAGTTGTTGCAAACATCCATTTCACCGTGCTCTTAGCTAAATGCTCCAATGCACTCAGAATTGGCTTCATGTCATGGTTATGGCACTTGATCAGAATCTGGACCAGGGGTCAAAAATTTGCTCAATTTTCAAAGTGCTCGGAATGCGACAAAAGCGGTACCATTGCGTTCGTCTCATTCTCCTGATTCCGACGGTATATTTACTTTCGCAAACGAAGTCCGTATGGAGAAGTTATCGCGATCTGTTCGTCGGGCCAAACAGGCAAAAATTTGATGCTGACTGGACAGGCCGTACAGCTGACGTAGGCGACCGTACGGTGACTTGGCAATTGATGACGTGGCGACCCTGCTGACGTGGCAAGTTCTGATTGGTTGTCAACGGGCGAGTTATGTGACGACACGTGGCATTTTATTATCGAATGGAAAGGTGCCACGTGGCCCAATGAAGGGCTGCCACGTGGCCCAATGAAGGGCTGCCACGTGGCACCCCTATTTTGGCTAATGGATTTGGTTCGTTTATCGAAACTTTTTGGAGGCCGCGGGGTTCGACCCCCGGACCTTCGCATGCTACAAACGCCTTCACAAACTTCCACTAGCCACCTTTCCGCGCGCTAATTCTTATTGACTATATGTCAAAACATTTATTTCAATGTGGTAAATGTGGCGAATGGTGGTGGGTCGGGCCAGGGCTTAGCCCCGACCCCGGTCCTATGGTTTAACATATGACCGAACTGTCTCATTGCGCGCGGAAGTGGTGGTTTTAATCCACGGTCTTATTTAAAAAGAACATTTGACCAATGCATATTATACATAACGCGCGGAGGGATTTTTAATGTACAGCCCGCGGTCATGTAAATTTACATATGACCCTACCTCGTATGGAATAGAGCGCGGGTGGTGGTTTATTACATGTGCCATAACAAATCACGCGGAAAAGTTAGTGTTATGGTTTAAAATGCCCGGTTCTATTACGTATGTAATATGACCGTATATTGATTCCATTCGCGCGAGAGTTGGTGTTGCAAATATGACCCGGGGTCACATTGCGTTAACATATGACCGGGCTTGTTTTAATTAAAGCGCGGGAATTAAACATTGAACCATGGTTATATACATTGAAATGTGACCAATGGGTTTGGTTAATGGCGCGAGTTTCAACATTGTATCGCGGTTCTATGTGAATTAAACATATGACCACAACCATTATTTATATGACTGTAAAACATATGGTATGCGCGGGGTTGTTTTATTAATAGCCTGTGGTTATATTATATGACCACATGTTACGCGTATGGAGCGCGGATTTTATATTGGATTGTGTTTATGTTAAAATGGTCACACACACATATTACCCGCCACTTGTCATTCCGAGATTAAACCTGGAAACAGTTAGCACCTTTTGTGCGCGGGATGTGGCCACATGGCCCCATGCGCCCAACACCTCCGTTCTTGGGGGCTTTATTCCGGGTAACCGTTCGACAAATTGGCACCAATTGCGGGACGCGCGTGTGTTGGGTTTATGCACACGAAAACGCTCAGGAGTTAGGTTCAGACTTGGAGAGGTGCGAAATGGCGAACAGGTTACAGCAGGCTTGAAGGAGAAAAATGGCAGAATGCATAACTTCTTCAATTTTTGACCAAATCAGGTGCTGTAAAAGCCCAGCTAGGGGTTTTTGGACATTCTGAGTCCATTGGTGACGTTTTCACAGGCATTTGAAGAGACCATTTGCAGGTTTTTCACATTTGAAGTTTGAGGAAGCTTTAGGAGCCTTAAAGCCCTCATTGTTTGAGGCATTGCTAAGATGAGCACATATCCATTTTCTGAGACTGAATAGTCATTTCTGACTGTTTATTATGCTCTGAACACATTGGGATAGGTTTCATATCCATTGGAGGACTTCTACATGTATTTTTGCTCCATTGAAGCTCAGGGAAGCTTGGAGGTCACATGTAGAAGAGGTCATTGTTGGATGAGCCATTGTCCATTTGCAGAGTTTTAACAGTCATTTTTGGGGTTTTTATGTATTTTGAATCCAATGGTACAGTCTGTAAATCCATTGGAGTTGAGCAGCAGCTTGTAATGAGCATTTGAAAAACTAATCCCAAAGAGCCAAGTTCATTGAAGGAGGCTCAAGGAGATGTAGCCCAGAGAGGGGTGAACTCCTTTATCATCTTGGTTTTGTTGTGAGTTTGCTGTGTTATTTGCTGCACTTTTTATTGCTGTGTATTTTTTTATAACACATATTTAAGCATTTAAAAGAACATTCCTCACACATGAATTTTGCAAAGAAGAACCAAGAACTTAACACATAAACCAACTTGCACATTTTAACACATGAAACAAGGTCCTGTTAAGGTTTATTTTATTGAAGTAGAGGGTGCTTGCATAGCATAACAAGTCAGCCTTCTATTATCAGATCAACATTGGTACATTGTCTGATCCTCCTACGCTTGTGTGCCTTTACTCTCCATCGTCCCTCTTATGGTGATGCCCATCCCCTAGTTGGCTTCTATCGCCCTCCCCTTCCAACAATTTTTGCACTCTGGCGTTCTCCCTGGTTCCTACCTAGTTCTTCCTATTCGAATCTCCGCCTCTACCTCTCATTCGTCAGGCTATGCCTTGCCTTTGAGGGAAGTTGAAGAGAGGCACCCTCTGGTACCAAAACAGAGCAGTCATGGCCAACATGCACTCACCCTTCTTCACTCCTATGCTCAGCTCCTCACCTTCGTCCTCCACTTAGTCCTCACCAGACCAAGGTGACCTTCCACCCATGTCCTCGCCATGGGCTTGCCAAGTCGAATGGTTCGATATTCATGGGAATTCTCTCAGCTATGCTCCTGGACTGCTCCTCGACCTAGCCTCGGCCTCACAACCAACATTAGCACGCCCCTTCAATCCACCACCCTTCACTCCTTCGCCACCCTCGTCACCAGCTTCTATGCTTTCATTGGAGGATTTCAACACGCATACGAAGGAACTCCAATTGGAGGCATCTCATAGCCAAGTTCTGCTCCAGTCAGACTGTGCCTCGTTCCCGACACTCCGGGATTTAATCTTAATTCTCCAAGACTTGGTCTTCGCAGTCTGTAAGGACGTCGATGACCTTCGTTTTAGGATGGAACACCTAGACCAATGCTCATAGCAAATTGAATCTTTTATCTTGACACTGCTTCGTTCCCCACATTCT
The DNA here is from genome assembly GCA_010110895.2 of Picea sitchensis. NCBI lineage: Eukaryota > Viridiplantae > Streptophyta > Pinopsida > Pinales > Pinaceae > Picea > Picea sitchensis. The sequence continues at coordinate 4,425 of SNQJ01S0250608.1, forward strand.
CCAAACTCGTCCACCAATGTCCTCGCATCTCTAGGGGCAGTTCTTGCTCTAGACTTCCAGTGGGACGATGAACGAGGCGGGGTTGAATGTGCATAGGCGGCTGAGGACAAGCAAGACACCATGCAAGGCACACACGCAACAGAAGCTGAGGACATGCAAGCCCACCAGACACCACGACAGTCGGCATGCGTACAGGTGTCAACATGCATGTTTTATTTTGACAATTGTCAGTTGTTTCTGGAATGTTTTGTTTAGGTTGTTGGAGTTTTGTAATGTCTATTGTGTGGGTCTATCAGTCGATAGGTGTTTTCTAGTTCATCGTATAATATTTTTTGATCTACAGTTTGAATGCATGGATAGGCCAAATCGGTTTCCCCGCAGGGTGATTCAGAAAAATATGTCTAATTTTCACTGATCTTTCCAGTCAATCTGTCAGTCTAAGTTGGTTTCCCTTCGAGGCAACTCAACACTCCAAAAACTCGTTCTCAAGATGATACTGTAATTTTTGTTTATAACAGGGAATACATAGCTTCTTACTTAACAAAAAAATATTATAATGATTTATAGTATTTTTATTTAAAAAATAATAATTTTATTAATATATAAATTTGAAAATAATTATAAATTTATTTTAAATAATTATTTATTTATTTTTTAAATTAATATTTATATTAATTCATCTTAAAAAAACCGATTTTTCTCAATTAATAATATCAAACTCATCTACCCTCAAACAGGGTTAACATAAAAAAAAAGGTATTTTATGAAAAGGAGCATGATGTATGTTTATTACACATTTTCTTTCTACAATTCCTCCTTCACTTGGAGGAATTTTTCAATAGATAATAACATTTTAATTACTATTTTTTTTTTTTAAATCTAATTCACAAATTTGACAATCTCCGGTTGTACGAAGGGATCACATATTTAGCTAAAGAATGAATAAAGAATCACATACCGACCTAATAATATTAGACTGTAGAAAAGACTATACTGTAGAATGAATAAAGAAATTTGACAATTGATCAATTATATACTTTGATGAGTGCATCAACAACTTTTTTCCAAATTTGTTATGTGTTTTAGTTCAAAAGAAAACTTGTAATAGAATTCCACCCAACTTTCTTACTTAACAATTAAATTTATTTGGTCAGAAATTTATTTAAGATTATAAAGATTTATTCTTAATTCAAACTTTCTTCTTATTAGTGTTTCCACATTTTTAAAGCAATCACTATTACAATTAGTTCTAAGTCATGCAAAACATAATTTTATTCCTACTCTTTCAACTTCCTTAATTTCCGCATACTATGGGACTATTTAGTGTAACAATTAAACCAATTCCCTTAATATAAACACACATTTTTAAAGCAATCACTATTACAATTAGTTCTAAGTCATGCAAAACATAATTTTATTCCTACTCTTTCAACTTCCTTAATTTCCGCATACTATGGGACTATTTAGTGTAACAATTAAACCAATTCCCTTAATATAAGCACATAATAAAAGACATTTATATTATTTTTTATTATTGATTTAATTTAAAAAAAAAAATCTACAAATTTGGAAACTTCAAACTTATTTCCCTTATTTTGAAAATAAATAATAGAAATAAAAAATATCCAAAAATAAATTCTTATATAAATATTCAATATAACCAATAAAACTAATAAAATATACAATGTTCGTTAAAGTAAATCAATTCATAATGTTTACAATTTTCTACTATAAATTAATTGATATTGAATAATGTAACGTAATTAATGAATTTGTTTAGGATAGAAGTAACACTAAATCAACTATATGGATTCGTTCATATTCCTTTTTTTTAAAATAATATAATATAAATAAATAAATTATTTATAATAAAAGTAACAATAAATTAATTTAGTAATTTCAAAATGTATAAACTTAATTTAAATTTTTGACAGCCGAAACATTTATAAGACTAATTTAAATTTTTTTTAGTACTTTTGTGATAAAAGGCGTTGTCTCATTGTTTTACATTTTAGTTTTTTTTTTAGAAATCTCACGATTTAAATCTATAGGAAATTACAATTTTATGTTCTTTAAATTGTATTTTTAAATGAAAAAATAGATTCAACGTGCTGGAAAATCTAAAATATCCCTGAAAAAAAGCCAAAACGTAAAATGTTTATCCTACAACCTTAAAAAATGATAGACATAGAATGCAATTATCCCATATTCTCATTGAAGATTTGCAGATGGAGTGGATGGAAGCAGAGAAGGGGTAGCTTATTTTACTGACAATCTCCTTGGACTTCCATATAACATTCGCTATGACGGGAATTACACCTTTTGGCCTAGAATTTGGAGAAGCAATGAATATTATGGAATGGGATAGAGAAAAAATCAGAACAAAGGTGGACATGGTGCAAGCATTGGATTCCAACATTGGAGCTATGTGTAGTCATGTTCAAGAATAAATGGTATTGGTATTGCAGATAGCACTGCTTTACACTAGAAAATTTCCCAAAGATAGCCCTTCCATGGGAGATGTCATAACTATGTTGGTTGAAGCCAATCCCAAGAGGAAAAGTAGTGCAACCGCCAAAGAAACTAATGTATTCAACCCGCCTCCAATTTCAAGTCTATTGTGAGTCTAACCAATACCATGGCCCCATGTACAGTCCCATAAGCACTCTGCCAGAAAACTCAAATAATCACGGTGGGATATTCACTTGTATTAATGTTCTGTACATAATTTGTTGAATTCATTGATGATGTATAGCTCCATTGAGAATGGAACTTGTGGCAGCTAATTGTGACATGGATTAATACCAGGAAGAATGGATTAATATGGGGGGAGTGAAGAAGTGTCAAAGATTCAGGCCCGACATCGTTGCCCTCTGTTAGATTCGAAAGTACCATAAGAGTACCGAAGGGATGAATTACTCCTGAAAAAGAAGGGGTGATGCTACGGTTGAGGGTTTCTTGACTCTCTGGTTCAAGTCGAGTTTCAACCCATCCAACCAAAGTAAATAAGTATAGGTTCATAGGAAGAGTCTAGAATTGATCAAGGCTTCCAAGAAGGGCGAAGAAGTAAGTAATAGATGAAATCGTTGAGTAGCTGGACAAATGGATAGATGTAAAGGTAAGGAAAAACTGCCAATTTAGAAGGACAAGTGGCAGAGTTACACAAACCAGAGATCAAATTGGAGATGGATAATTGTAAAGGTAAGAATAAACTGCCAATTTAGAAGGACAAGTGGCAAAGTTACACGAACTAGAGATCAAACTGGAGATGTGGTAGGCACTCTCAAAGAGTGCATGACAATTGTAATGGTATTCATGAGGTCAATCCAATTGATGGCAAATGAGGTGGTGGAGAATAAAGGAGGCAGTGGTATTAGTTGACATGTTTTTCTCGGTTGATAGGTTTTGGACAAAATTTGTCCTCACATACATGCATAAAAGAGAATAATTCCACTATATAAGGAAAGTGATACTATTTTGGGTTTACAATTCCACTCTTAAATATTAAAGTCCTAAAAATAGTTATTAAATAGTGAGAATAGTCATGGAGCTTGCTCAAATCTAACCTAGATATGGAATTTATTTTGCTAATTGATGAGTACCTTATAATGAAAAGTTCTAATGGGTGATATGATATTTATTTGCCTTTCTCTTGCATGACCATAAAATTACTATCACTACACTCATTGCCCATATATTGCAAAAATCCATATAACATGGATACACCATGTACAAGTATAGTAGTCAAAATCAATAATAGTACATTGTCCAGTAGTTAGAAATCAATAGATAACATCAAAACATCGCATATAACAAAAAATATATTATATAGACATGCTAGCTAGAACCATAAGATTATAGGGAAACTCTACATTATCCAAAAAGATAACTTATAACTATTACATAATACACCTTAAATAACATTGTTTCAACATCATAAATTTTTAGAATGTAGTAAAAAGAATAAAGTGGAGTGCATTGCTATGTAAGTGAAACCCCCCTAGAAACCACCAGATAAAAAAAATAAGACTTGAAACCAAATTTCTACAAAGCCTATAGACTCAATCGTGGTAGGTATGGTAGCTGAGGAGTAATTTAAGGCAAGAATGCAAATACAAAGGATTTTTCCTCCACATATAATGAGATTCCATTGACCAACCAGGCATAATGAATTGCACTAACAAAAACTATCAAAATAGTGAAACCACTCATTCCTCAGTTGACTTTGAGGGTCACTAAAAAATTATGGTGGGTATTGTCTTTGGACAAACGTATGCATATCCAAGACTGAGATCATTCAATATAAAATTACAATTGATAGAGCAACAAAAAAAACTAACCTAACGATCCTAAAAAAACAACTCCATTCACTACGAAGCCAAATATCTCCCACATTTTTTTCGAATAAATAACAACAAGTTTCATTGAGTACCTGGAAAACCTACAACTCAAAATATCCTCTGCCACAACCCAACAAACCCTTGTATTCCAAAATTCCAAACCCAAAGGCAATGATCCCTCTACAAACTCCAACAACCTTCAATGCACAAACATCTAGTTCAAGCAACGTCGCAACGAAATCCAAAACAAATAACACAAGGAAAACTAACAATGCAACCCATGAAACAAATGGTGCACAAGAATGGATACAACATAAACAACAGAGAAAACCCCACAACAACAAAGCTTTTGTTGCAAACAAACCCAAAACAATGGAGCAGAACCCAAGCAACAATAGAACCATAACTCCAATCAGCCACACAACATGCCAATGAACACATTCAAGATCATATGCACCAATTTCCAAGGCTATAGTTCAACCTTTTCCTCTAGAAAAATTCAACACGCATGACAACCAAACTAAAACACAGAGTGTTTTCTACATATCCTTGTGCGGTAGGGACAAACCCATAACAATAGAGCCGAACCCAAGCAACAACAGAACCAGAACTCCAACAAAGTAAACAAAGTAAAACCTAAATGCCACCCATTGAAAGAAAGACTATACATGTTTCTAGTTAAGCCTCCACCGCGAACAAATTCAAGCAACAATAGAACGAGAACTTAGATACCGGTAAACACAAAACCACAACAACATGTAGTAAAATTCCTACTCCCAAGCAGTAAAGACAACCTTCAATGAACGCAACCAACAATTAATTGAAGGCAATAAACATAACATTATTTCCACATAGTACACACCATCACCGCCATGTCCTAGGATGCAAATCAATCCATAACTCCAAGCAACAATAGAACCAGAAGTCCAATCAACCACATGACACATCAACCAATGCATTCAAGTCCATATGGTCTAGTCTTGCCCTGAAAATTTCAACACGTACTAAAGGCAACTAAAACACAAAGTGTTTGTTATATATAAATGTGTGGCATGGACAAACCTAGAACAATATAAATTCTCACTCCTAAGTAGTAAAGAAAACCTTCAATAAACACAACCAAAAATTAACTCAAGATAGTAAACACTGCATTAAACCCATGCAACACACATTGTCACCCACTACCATGTCCTAGGATGCAAATCTCAATGCAAATGTCACATACATAAAGAATCAACTATACAACAAACCAACAAACACATTCAAACCCATATACATAAGTTTTTGAAACTATAATTCAATCTTTACTTCTCAAAAAATTAAACATATATTACAACTAACATCCCTATGAAATAGAGACATATTAAAAAAGATGCAACCTCTTCTCTCCAACAACTCGCTATGAATATAAAACATTTAAATACACCATTCATACACCATCTCTGCTCTTCACTGGTTTTAATTGAAACATGTTACTAAAACTATTTTTTTGTTTTGTTTTGTAAGTAAGTATTTTATATATAAAAAGCCTTCTAGGAACCAAACCAAGAGTACAAAAAACTGAAGTCAACCAGTTGTAATTACTGAACTGCTCCAGAAGGAGAAACCAGTTCAGCCAACCGGGCAATTCGAGTATCAGAGTTTCTATCAGTCCTAGCATAAACAGACAACTTAGCTACCATGAAGGTCACTAGAGTAAAAGTAAAAGCATGAAACATCCCCCTAGAGGGGTCATACAAGTGGTGTATAATCCGGCACATACTCTTGCAGAAGGCCTGGCCAGGGCTCCTCGATGACGGGTGTCCCGCTGGTTTCCCACTGCATGTCCTTGGCCTCGGTGCACTTGTCCTCATGAGCAGCCGTCTCAGCACCTTCCGTCCAGGTGTGCACCTGCAAATTGATTCCTATCATCTCCCTGACTTCCGATTGAACCGTTCCCTTGACAGTTTCTTCATTGCTCGCCGGTGTGTGCTCCTGCTCGACGGTGTCCATGAAAGTTGGCTCGAACTCCTTCCAACCAGGCTTCTGGTTTCCCTCTGCGGCTTCCTACTGATGGCCGCTCTCGTGATCGCTTGCAGTGAGAGGTGCGTCGCCGGATTTCGTAGGGGAGGCTTCGTGGCAGTTTGAAAGAAGCCGAAGGAGTACTGACAACCTCCCTTCCATTTGTTGAACTCGGAACTGAAGGTCGTCGACTCCTTCCCGGAGTTCAAAAACCAAATCATGCAAAATGGTGAGGCTTTCGTGCGACAGGTTGGAGGATTGCGACTTCTTTTTGTTGCTTGGTCGACCATGGCTAGTCCTTCCAAAGGGTGATTTCGCTGAGGCCAAAACTGGCGCAGGAGGAGGAGAGGAGTGCCTGAAGGAAGAGGGTCCACACCAAGAAGGATATCGCCAAGAAGGGTTCAAGTTGGTGTCGATGATGGCCAGGCAGTCAAAGGTGGGGGGAGTATGGGTGGTTGACACAGGGGGTCGGAGAGACGAAGCCGAAGTGGGAGACGAACCAGAGGGTGAAGTAGACGTGCGGGGCCTCCGAGGATGCCAGGGAGAGCCCTTGCGTGGTTGCAATCGCTGTCGCAGCATGGTGAGGCCCGGCGGGTGGGGGAGGTTTGCGGAGCCAAGGTTGAGGGCGGGGAGCGGCCGGAGGGGCAGAAGCACCATGAACGAACCAGCAGAACCAGACCCAGATTGTCGAGCGAAAACACAAACAAAACGTGGCATTGCACTCTGCGTAAAGGTGGTCGAGGGAGCTTGATTAAATGCCCCTCCCATCGACGTTTAAATCAATTTAATGCATGGGGGTAATGACCACAGTGGGCACGAGCCGAGCACATGACTCTGTGCACTGCTGGCCTCCCCTTGTCTCCTCTATGCGCCAGGTGTCTGGCTCCATCACCCCATCCGGATGGAAACATGTTACTAAAACTATTTTTATATATTAAAAGTTATATATATGGAAATAATTTTATTAAACAATAAAAAAAAAATTGATAAAACTAAATCATACTAATTTGGATCAAATCTTAAATTACACTTTAACATGGAAAAGTTACAAAATTATAAACCTCACTCCAATTAACGTGTCCCAAATACGTGGGAGAAACTTGAATATTACACTTTACTTTTTAAAAGCAAAACTTTCGATGATTATAAAATTTCATAAATTTATATTTTATAAATCACATAAAAGTTCATTATATTTTTCTCGCCTAACTTTGGCGTGATTATGAACTTAATCAAATTGACTCTATCTTTGTCAATAAGATTAAAAAAATTCAAACATTTTGATGTAAGTTAGAGTACTTTAAAAACAAATTTTATAAAAAATTACATGCATTAATTATATTTTGTCATCATCAATTATATCCAATGCATTTATGAAATTGAGAAAAGGATTTTTTGAATTAATGAATTTCAAACTTTATGCCTATTAACTCATGGTTGTCGATATAATGAGAAAAATGGCATAAATTTATTTTTATTTTTATATTTTATTTGTTGAATTTTGCTTTAATATTTTAGTTTTATTAGAATATAAAAAATGTTATATGCAAAAAAAATGAAGAAAGGTGAAGGGCTTTAATATAAAGTTCAAATATTAAAAAAAAATTCTAAATAATTTTCTATGATTTTTTTTCTTATAAATAATTTGATTAGTTTTATTAGTTTTGAAAAATTATTATTATTTTTTAAATATGTGCATATGTAAGATATTTTAAAATTGTAAATGTAAAATAACTAATATTTTATTTAGCTTTTCATATTCATGAGGATCCATTGATTTAAATTGAAGGGTAATAAAAATATTGGAATATCATGAATTTTTTTTTACGAGCAAAAGTGAATGTTAAATTTTAGCATTGGCACCAAGGTAAAATCACCAACATTCATTTACCACATACCAAATAACCACTACAAAGATCTTGCCCATAACAAAATCATCTTCCATAAAATAATATGCTACAACAAACTTGTAACTTGCACCAATCAAGCTTATTCATCTCACACATAAGCTATGCAAAATTATCACATTTGAAACCCAATGTTAACTTTGAAGCACTCCATCCATTGCATTAACAACTCATTCAACCCTGGAA
>SNQJ01S0250609.1:0-12858 GCA_010110895.2 Picea sitchensis
GGAAAATAATAAGGAGAAACCCAAGTATCATTATGGAAATGGTATGATGGAAGGTTAATGGGATGATGAAATGTAAGGAATAGTGAAGGAAAAAGAGGATATAAATGTGACATTTATGAGGCCCAACCGCTACCTTGTAGACTCACTTTCCCTTTTCTACATCGCCATAGTCTTCCTTTATGCATTGTGTCAGGGAGCGATTTGAAGTCTTCCCTGGGTAGAACTGTTGAGTGTTCGATCCCTGCATGCTCAGTCCTATGATGAGGTGGATCAGTTCCATATCCATAGTCACGCGCCTGTCAAGCCACATATACCCTCCATGGTAACACGACAGTAGGAGTTTAACACAAGCGTTAACCTCTTGATGTCGGCCGAATTGAGGGATCTTCATTACATTCAAGATCATTGATTACACAATATCTTTAATCCACAGCTGGGAGACTATGCATGGCTTCTTCCCAGTCGTTCTCATCACATACTGATGTGGTACGAGCATCGCGTATTTCTTCCTATCTCCGAGGTTAAAATCATTGTTCTTTAGATCTAAGATTTGTCCTAACTGTGTTCCAACTATGCGTATCCCCTTCGGGATGTATGCAGTGATCAACGTGTATTACAAGTCACACAAGGTACTGTCGCAATTCACTGTGCCAACCAAAGGCAGTATGTACTCCTACAAGACTGACAGGACCTGCTTCACGTTAGCCAGATCGTCGCGGTGTTTGCTTCGCTTCTCAACAGTGCGGCCATAACATCGTCCAGTCGAGGGGGATGCTTGCAATCTTCCATTCAATGACACCTGTATTCCTACATACATGACTCTCTCATCCATGAGGTCTACAAGAATCCCCTCCACAAACTTCTCTAATGCGCTTGCTTTGCCCAACATTTGCACTTGTAACAAAATAAATCGGCTAGGAGAATGGACAAGAGAGGTAATCAAGCGGATGGTGAATTCTAGCAAGAACAACACGATATGAAATCGATTCTCTGTTAGCTTGGATAATCATGGGTGACAAAAAGTGCTCCTGATGCAATGCCTGATGGGTTAAATAAGCAAGCGTCGTAAGAGATTCCTCTAATGAGTAAGAATGCCTCAATCAATATGAATAAGTCTATTATGGCGAGGTCTCAACAATCCATTTTCTCATAACTGCATTTTCTAGCCATTCTGGGGTGTTATTCTAATGTTCGGGGCACCTCCAATGGTCATATCGCTTCACTATAGCAAAGTCTCATTCTGTATGGTTCTGTTATTCCAGCAAGGTTCAAGATCTGCCTCCTGCAAAGTCTTCTCTAGAACTTGTTGTAGTTTTTCTAACTTGGATTTCTTCTTACTGAGCTTCCTTGCCTTCTTTCCTGCGATCTGAGTCTCTGGATTCCTCTTTCCATTCTCATTCTTATTTCCTCTTAGTATAGTGACTTCACGTTGTTGATCTTCTTTCAAAGGGTTCAAAGATAATACCTCTTTTCTTACTAGGTCCTGGGTGGACATACTTTCTTCTTTCATGGATAGGTCCTTTAAACCTTCCTGCGCTCTTTCAACTTTGAAAACTACTTCTATTTCATTCTACTTCTTTGACTCAACTTCTCATTCTTCTAACAGTTGATCTATTCATATAGATATGAGATCCCTTAGTTCTTTCTTTTTTTGTTCTGTAGCTTCCTCCTCTGTTTTCCTTCTAATCTGACTTTTCTCAATCCAAGTCTTTCCTAATAAAAGAAGGAAGGGGGCGTTGTTCTCAAAAAACCTAATAACTTCAAACAGTCAAAGTTCCATGATCAATCATAGGTATATTAGTAAATCTTCCATATAGGGTTATCATTTTTCCTTTAAACAAGCCTATCCTTCCCAATGAAGGTATCATAGCAAGATTTCCCAAAATTTCCCAAGTGCTTTTGGGCATAATATTCATGTGTGTTTCTTCATCTAATACACAGTCTATGTCAAAGTCTTCTATTCTTGTGAATATGTGTTGTTTTTCTTTCAAGATCTCTGGTAAGCTGATGTCTCTGTGATCACCCATTACTTATTTTAACTGTATTAACATAGTCTCTGATTATTTTTCTGTATGATTCTTTAACATATCCTTATTCTCTTGACCTTCTGTATATTTTTCTTGTCTCATGTTCATACTTTCAACTTTAACAATCATTCTTAGGCAATCCTCAACCTCGTGACCAATAACTTGACAATAAAGAAAAATAGGACATGTACCAGGGAATTCCTTAGTAAGATGTCCCAACCTTCTGCAATTATAAAACAATATCAATCCAATATTTCTTTTAAATGATCCCCAACCTTTCCTATACTGTGCACTGGGATCACAGTGTTGGATCTACAATCTGCAAAAATTCTTTTCTGGTTCCCGCATCCACTTATTAATCCAAAAATTCTTTCTATGCATAGGAATAACATATTTTTCTCTATTTCTATCAGATTTATTCAGATCTACTCTTTTTTTTAACTGTGCCCTAGTTTTCAAACTAGGACAAAATCTATCAAATAGACCTAGATTCATACTTTCAAAGAAAAAATTTCCACTTATCTTACCTTTACCAGAGAAAAAATCTTTAAGATCTTACCTCTTTTATTTAGATCCAATTTCTTTCTTAGCATAGAGCTTCACAAAGAAAGTAGAATACTATGCACCACAACAATAGATCTATGCACAAACATTTCTCTTTTCTTCAATTCCTAGCAATCACAATTTCAGGTCCTGGCAACGAAACCATTTGTTGGCATAGGGGCAGACCCAGGGTTCAATGCTTCAACAACGCACCAATAAAACCCTAACTACCGGCCCTTTAGGCAACACCTGCGAAGAAGATGAAGTCTCACCTGAGGTAGAGTCAATGGAGTTGCAGGACTTAGGTGTCTACAACCAAGCTGGGACACATATTTTTTATTACAACACTTAACAGAGCACTTAGCCAATGCTATGCATTAGATTATGATTCTTCTTCACGTTGCAGATTAACCCTTATTACAGATAATCATAGAAACAATCAAGATAAAACACTTCCAATCACTTAGTACGTAGCATTAACTCAGATCTAGCATTCATTCACAACATTAAGCACTAAGCTACAACATCAGATGCATTCATTATAGATAAAAACAATAGCACTAAGAAAATAACCACATAAACAAAATTTCATAGAGCACATCAAGACACATGATATACGTGGTTCACCCCAGTGTGCGGCTACATCCACCAACTTATTCTTCTTCTTTATTAGTCATCACTCTTCTTACATTCATCTGCTCCTATGCACAAAGCCACAGAGCCCCACTCCTCAGAGGACATTTGATCTGTGAGCTATGCACCAAATCCTCCTTCCCCAAACTAGATCAAGGAACAAAGCCAACTCCTTACTAGCCCAGAGAACTTACAAAGAACTTGCACTTAGCTCCGCAAGCCTTAACATACTATTTGCACAAAGCCAACTAGTCATGCACTAAGCCCCTTTTTTTCTATATTGCTTAGCTAATACTTATTTATACATTTACAAAAAGGCCTAATCATGGGTAAACCCATGGGCAGACATCCCTTAATCCATTACATAAACCCTAGTAAACACCTTGTTGGGTCCACAAGCCCGCAAAATGGGTGAGATCCCACGATCTCAGCTCCGCCTGGGCGCTCCATCTTTGACTAGCCTATTGAAGTCCCAAAAGTGGTCAAACATGACCATTGTTCTCTCAAAGCTTGGTCAAGGGCCAACAATTTGAGTAAGATTTTTATTAATCGGGTTGGTTTTCATTAATCTCAACCCTTGAAGCAAGTCCGGTAGAACATTCTGGTAGCCCCAACAATATGGTTAAGGGAATTAAGATTTGTTTGATTTTTAATGGTATTTAGGTTAGTATATTTTCAGGTAAGACTATTCTAGATGGATAGTACATGTCATTCTGTTTCTGGTGATATTTGGAATATCACACAACTCCTCATAGTTAGAGAGTTATGACCTTGTGAAGTTGGAGAACCTTCATGAGTTATCTAGAAGGTCAAATAAGTCAAATTATTCTAGAATCCCCTAGAAGAAGTTGACTAGTCAAATGGGTAAGACTAGGAGTTAATCACAGGTTAAGTTGTTTCAATAAGAAAATAATTAAAAATAAATCACTTGCAACTAGAAGTGGATAATTTACTATTTGTATCAAAGTGGGTTAGAAGTGGGTTAGCCATGGTCAGTGATAATCTCACTCGGGATACCGAACCGGGCGATCATCTGGTTGAATATGAAGAAGGTTGTAGTCTTTCCATTGGAATTAACTGTAGGCATGGCCTCAGCCCACATAGTAAAGTAGTCGACAAACACGATAATGTGCTAATTCCCCTCAACAAAATTTGGGTTGCAATCGACGAAGTCCACTCCCCACTTGGTGAAGGGACTGACAGTAATGACTAGATGATGAGGGGCTATATGTGAGCGCAATTGTCAAGTGAATACCTAGAAGGGGTGACACTTCTTAACCACTTCAATACAATCTTTAAAGATAGTAGGCCATAAACAACCAGCTCGCAAACTTTTTTGGGTTGTCGCAAGCCCGGATAGATGACCACCATAGGCCCCACTGTGGAAATCGTTCAGAACAAACTTGGCTTCTCTATGATTTAAAAAATGATGCAAGATATTGTCTATTCCTCGACGATACAAAGTGTCAATGATGATAGTATATTTCTTAGCTTGGTATCTTATACATTGTCGTTCATGTCTTGAGAGATGTTGAGGGAAATTCAAGGTCTGAATATAGAGAACTATGTCTCCATACTAGGGGTCAGATGATGAGACAATAAAAATGTGGTCGTTCGCAAATGAATCAACATGGATAACATCTTCGTCCAATTGTGGAAAACCGGATACCAACTCCGCAAAGACTATGTATTTCTTGGATTTCACAAAAGCGAAATCACGATCAAACTATTGTAAAATGACAATCCACTTATTATATTTCCCCCCCTATGATACGTCAGGTAAGGACATATTGAAATGGATTGACATCAGCAACCACCTTAGTCTTGCAAAGTAATATATAATGACGCAAACATTGGACTATGTGGACGACAGCTAAAACTAGCTTTTCAACATGAGTATAATTGAGTTCAGGACTGAGTAAAGTTTGACTAAGATAGTATATGACATGCTCATGGATCTCATCATCTTCCTGAACCAGAACCATACCAATCGTGTCCTCATATGAGACGATATAACAAAATTAATCTCTATTGTAGTCGGGAGGATTAAGCAGAGGCATCGACACCAAAGATTTCTTCAAAGCATTGAAGGACTCTTGGGCTCACTCATCCCAAATAAAATGGGTTTCCTTCTTCAAAATATGCATGAAACCTTTATTGATAGTGTCATAGTTCACTATAAACCTACGAACAAAGTTAACTTTCCCCTGTAAACCCTGAAGTTTTCTAATCGTGTGCAGGGGAGGTAACCGAAGTATTGCCTCAACCTTAAGTGGATCTACCATGATCCCATTCCCAGAAACTAGAAAACCTAAAAGACGACCAGACTTAACACAAAAGATGCACTTGTGAGGGTTCAACTGGATTCTATAGTAACGACATATCTCAAAAACAAGTCGAAGGTGAGTAACGTGATCTGTCTCTTACGAGAGTGAGCAGTAAGATCATCAAGGTAAGATTTGACTATGTGTTTAATATCGTGAAAAGAAAAATTCATGGCACACTGAAAGGTTGCTCCGAAGTTTTTAAGGACGAAAGGAATTTTGCGGTATGAAAAAGTACCCGAAGGAAAAATATTTTTTTTCTTGTGTTGATCCTCGGGTTTGATTAGAATTTGATTATATCCTGAAAATCCATCTATAAAAGAAAATACTTCGCTTCCCGCACACTCGTCGAGAATCTGATCGATGAAAGGTGTGGGAAATTTATCCTTAGGACAATCCTTGTTTAGGTGTAGGAAATACATACATACATGGATGGTTCCTTTTTTGTTATCTATGAGAATGGGTTTGGATATCCATTTGGTCAAGGGAACTGGGTAGATAAAGCCATTATTAAGTAACATCTCCACTTCTGCCTTAATAGCAGGGGCCTTTCAAGGGTTGACAGCTCTAAGACGTTTCCAAACAAGTTTAGCTTCTGGATAAGTTATAATCTCATGTTTGAAAATACAAGGGCCGATCTATGGCATATCTTCATAGGACCAAGAAAATACGTCTCATAATTCCTTGAAGAGCTCGATGTAGATCAAGATTTCTTCTAGCGAACAATCTACACCAATATTTACGTTTTCGACCTTACCAGGGGTACGAGAAATGTCAATCGTGATGGTAGGAGAAATGCTTTCCATATTTCCTTCGGCATAAATATCATGTGTATCAAGTAGAACTACGATGTGACCGACTATCTCACTCAAAGTAGATCGAAATTTGTCTTGTTCGATTATTTCAAGATCTGGGAGAAAATAAGAGCGATGATGCACATCATACCAGGGTTTGTCGTAACCATTCAAGTCTTTGATGATGGCTTCATTTGAAGGAAAATTCCCATCAAGGAAATCATGTGAACAAGACAATGAAGTGGTTGACATGGGCCGAGACATGAGATCCTCCTCGTCTGTTGGTGAGGGAACAGGATCAAGATTGACAGAAGAGTAGAGAACATATTGATACACAATATCTTTCACCGATAGTGGCATGGCCATTCTAGCATGCGACTGACCTTCACAAGATGAATTCGAGGAAGGTATGGTCCACGGGTCACTAAAATAAGAAGTGTGGAAAGGAATGGACCTCCCTATCGAGATGAGCCTGCTAGACATGGAACAAATGTGATGGATCGGTGTCGAGAAGTCGAAAGTACCCATAAGGGAAGAAGACATTCTGACATTGATATTCTCAGTTGTCGACTGAGAATTGTCAATCACAGGGATCGAATTTACAAGAGATGAATTAGGACTAGAGCATGCAAAGGATAACTGATCGATCATCATAATCTTCCCATCATGAGGAAAGAAAAAAGTATGGAAGACAGACAACAGGACGAAGATCATAGCATAAGTCCAATTGCGACCTAGTAATAGGTTATAATCAAGAGGTGCATCAACTACCTCTACTTCCACCTCTGTCATCTTCCCACCTAACTGGACCAGAAAGGCAGGGAGAATACCGTGAGGGCGGAAGGAATGAATGTCAAAAGTAGTCAACATGTTTGATGAATTGGAAAGGGTTGGAGAACCGAGAGCTTTCCAGCAAACCAAGGACATCACACATGTAGTAGCGCCTTCATCAACAACCACGCTTTTGATGGTATACCTTGAATAATCCACATGGATTTGGAAATCCACATGGTGATTAAATCAAGGATTAACATCTGTGATGTCGAACTTGATAACCTTTGAACCACTGGGTTCTAGAGCTCCTAAATCAGAGAGTAAGGCATTCCTCTATGAAGGGCACATCTGGAGTACCTCCAAAGACGACATTGTACAAGGGGTTTGACCCAGGTCTTCAACAATAGAGTAGTTCTGCGCAGCTCTAGAATTTGGATTATGGGTAGATTGCTTGACTACTCCTTTCGGAATATGAGGCGGTGGCTCTAGTTTCTCAATCTATAAAATCGTATCTGGAGGAGGAGGAGATTCTAGACCAGGAATAGTTTGCTTAGAACTATAGTCTCGATATTGAGTGGCTACATCGATTTTTGCATCGACCATATTGATACATAAACGGTCTTCATATTGCGACTGCTGGTTTTGACCTCCACCAGCCACATTTCTGGTGTTTGAGGATCTCAAGGCTAAGTGTTCATTATGTGGGAATGGATTCGTCAGTACGACGGGAATTGAGCTAATAGCCTCATAGATTATGAAATTTTGGGGCATAAATGTGTAAGGTTATCATCTGTGAAAATATTATAGGGAAACTTCACATTACGTATTTATCATTTTCCCTCTCCAGCAATACAACCCATCTTCTCATTATTATTATTTTCCTTGGGTTTATTACCATTTTCCCACCCTTACGGTATTACGTCCTTTCTTATTATTCCCTCCTGGTTGTTGGTTACCATTTGGGTTGGTCGACGATTGAACGGAGTGTACATCTACCGACTGAGTGGGGTTGGAAGACACAGACAAGGCTGGTCCTCCTGCAAACTGGCTTAAAGACAACTCTTTCAACTGGTTAGTCATGGAGTCTGCGAAATTTACATTGGTGGAACCTACAATTCCATTGGCATGAGGTCCAAACTTTTTCCTAGGGTCGTAAGTAGACCGCAGTGCGTCAGGAAGAAGGTGGTATAACATCCCAGAATGAGCATATATCAAATCTAACTGTTGGGATATAAATATGTCTTCTTCTTCAGTGGTAACCTCGGAAGTAGAAACGTCCTTCGAGATAGGATCGTGAAAATACTTAAGAAACCATTCTAAAAGAAAGGTCGGGGGTATAGGGGTCTTAATCAACCTCTTCTATCTACTCCACTCCTGGATATGGTTTGAGATATGAGTGGTGGTGTCCTGGTGTAAAGTAGACAATAGTTCTAACCCAACATCATAACAGATGTGAAAATGGAAGTGGTTAAGAAAGACCATCACCAACTCACTAAAAGTCCCATATGCCCCCTTGGGTAGCTCAATATACCATTTTGCAGCAACCCTGATGAGGGTGCGTTGAAATAATCTCAAATGAATAGGATCGTCATTAAGAGAGTTTGATGAGCACCAAAGGTGAAAGATGGTGACATGATCACCAGGATCCTCTCCATTATTACCCTCGAACTTCAGGATGTCCAAAGGAAGTTTGGTGGGGACAGGGGGGCATGTAGGATCATGACTCACAAGGTCATTCATTAACTTAGCCAAATCTGGCAGATTAAGCATGGCTAGAAAAGGGAGACAGGGTTGCGACATCTGGCCCCAACCTCCCAGGAAAGATTACGCTTGCAGATTTGTAGGCCATCCAAGGTTCTGGTAGACACTATGGCCCTGTCTGGCATTATAAGGCCCTCCTCCGGGATGATTCATATAAGGTTGGTTGGGCATCATTCCAGCTAGAATGTTATGTTGAGGGTTATAGAAATTTCCCCAGCTGGATTAGATCTAGGTTAGGGGTTTCCCAAAGTGTGAAATTGACCTCCTTTGGGTTGGAATCCAGAGGATAGGGGTGGATTTGTCATTCTGAAAGTGTTGGTCGGAATATACACTGAGGAGGTAGGATTGTACGACAAAACTTGAGTCGAAGCTTATTTTCCAAGTTGACTATACCACCCAAAAGTAGGAGGATTGGACCCAAGGTTAAAAGCAAGGATACCTCCCATATTAGGAGTCATTTGAGGGATTTTATATCCACTAAATAAAAAAGGAGTGTAGGGAGGTGTACTGCCCCCAAGCCCAATACTAGAATTAGGGCCAAGATCTTGGTTGGAGTTCGAAAACTACGAAGTGAAGTTGGCCATACCATAAGAAAAGGGACTAGAAGCCATAGGGATGGATTGAACTTTGTATCCTGGTGAGTGGCCAAGAGACCCAAAGGGGTTCGAGGCGGTAGCTTGATCATTAAATATAGGTCGGGCCATAGTAATGATAGGCACCTCTGACACTATGACCATAGAGGTTGCAGGAGTCGATGGGGTGCCATTAACTATAGTGGGTATGGGAGTCGAAGGGCTCCCAGAATTATGAAGACCAGGTTCAATACTCATCCTTGTAGAATTACAAGTCTGAATGGGGGACGTGTGTGTACCATGTATAATAACTCTATGCATTTTACAAGGCAAGGACACAAAATCCGGTGGTAACTGTAACAAGCGACAGGACCGGCGGGGAGGCTGGTCCATCTCCACGATGACTTAAGACTCTAAATATAAAAAATAGATCTTAAGGAAATCTAGTAATAAAAGAGAACAAAAAAATTCAAACGACTAATATGTATGCAAACGGGGTAAAGTGGTTGAGTGGCCTCCCTCCCTAGAGAAGGTATGTCTCACCCAAGAGGGGTCGGAGACTCCCTGCTAAAGATCAGAGGTAACAAAATCAGTTATAAGGGCCCTCGTGCGATTAACAACCAATATGTCATATTTCCCCAGAGAGGTAATCCTCCATAAAGGTTGTGTGTTGTCTGACCCTTATCTGACCCAGGGCACCTGCAGAATAACACATGCAAGTAACCTTAACCTATGAGTCAACTAAGTCAAGCAACTAATAAACCACTGTATAATCGATGCATAGGTGAGCAGTCGTAAGTCAGGTCCACCGTATGGGTAGGTTAGCAAAGCCCAAAACCTTGAAAGCACCGCCTCTCATGGAGGTAAGGGGACTAACAAGATCCCCAGATACAAATAGATCCCCATAAATATCTCTGAAGCTAGGAAGGTATCAGGGGGATATCCCTTCAACTGAATTCACGGGACCTTTTGATTAACTATGGTGTGAGCGGAGCCTCCCGATCTTACCAATTATACAATGGATTTCTCCACTCCCTGACTCAGACACATATGTTGATTTAATTTCTTTGGATAATTTTACTCACAAAATCCTATTCCAAGGCACCAAATACTAGGCTAGTTTGTGCACCCTAGAAAATAAAATCGTTACTAATAAATTTTAAATTATAGCGTTGATTTTAATGGCCATGATTACTCAAAAAAGTATGGTGATGAAACTCATGGTATTATGATTCTGCAAGAAAAGTAAATATGAAAATAATGCAAAGTCCTAACTTTAAGTTTTAATGAATGATATGCCTCTAAAAACAATGTAATTTTCAAATTCAACTCTGCAATTCAGAAGTAAAAATGCAATCTTTCACTATATGCACTAAGCTAATGGTAAAGACTCAAAAGACAAAAAATACCAAGCAATGAAAAATGACTATTTATTTGTATTTTCAATATATCGTAACTAAAAAATGCATGGACTGAAAAATAACTTGATATATAACCCTACTATGTATAAAAAAGAGATAACTCAAGTAGGATATCAAGCAACAAAACACCCAACCTAATGTACAAGGACAATAAAAATGAAAAGATGAAGAGAAAGACTTCACCCAAAAAATTCAACCAAAAGAGGGTTTCCTATGATCCCACAAGCACTCAACAGGAACTACAGAGACCCAAGAAGGCTCAAAAAGCATCAAATCACACACAACAAACACCAAACCAAGAAAATAGGCAAGGAAAAGAGGTGTATGCGACTATTCAAGCAAAAAGAGCATATATACGTAGCTTGCAGTGAGATAACCTGTGTGTGTATGCGACTGTCAAGGAAAAATGGCACATATATGCTTTGAAACAAGGCCAGGCAAGGGAGAAAGGATGAAAACTCGGACCCAGAGTGAACAGGAGCTGTCAAGCAATGATACGACAAGAACCACAATAGAAATGAGAGCAATGTAAGGATAAAATTACTTCAAACCCTAAGAAATAAGATTCATCCCTAGGGGAGTCGCCAATTTTGTTATGAGGAAAATCTCTCGATGGCTAGGGTGAACCACAACAGATGGAAATGACTGTAGAAATCAACTCTATCCCAAAAACATGCCATATAAACCAATGTGCAAGCAATATAAGAAATAGGCCTACCTCGTCCAGATGTTCGATGATGTCCACCGTTGAGCACTTTGACCCAAAGCTATATACCTGCAACAAGTTCTCAACAAACAAGTGAAAGAAAGCATATGGTGGAAATATAAAAGGTTAGCACATTAGATAGCATAATCCATCAATATACAAAACAAATATGCCCATGGATAATAATACATATATTTGCAAGATATCAATTGGACGGGAAAGGAGTATTTCTATTAATAAATGATTAGCAGAAGTGAAAATATTACAGACTTTCGTGTCGGCACGGTTCGAAACCAAGAAACCGAGTTAATTCCAACTGGGCATCCTATTAATATTATGGTAGCTTCAGGAGGTATGAACCTTTATTGTGACCTATGACGAGACTAGAATCCTCTGGAAGGAAGCAAAGAATTGAAGGAAACCCTAGACAAGTTGTCGGCTGAACAAATATATTTAAATTAAATTTATTGATGCCCAGAAGGAGAAGTTGGCCCCAGTTAGACTGGCCAATCCACTATAAATACAGGGCACCAATTTCATTATTTCACATCTCAGCAGTTGCAGTGAGAGCTAAATCTGCGCAGGCAGTTGCAGGCAGCAACAGTTTGGTGTGTAAGTTTCCTCGGAAAGCTAGGAAAGTGGTGCGCTAGTTTCTGGGTGGGATCATTTGTTCAGTTCAATTTCTATTCTCTTACTTGGTGCATTTAGCCTCTCTTGGATATTTATTTCTACTAGGATTCTCTTCTCGGTGAAGGTCAAGGTGCTTAAAGGGTGGCTTCAGCCTGTGGTTGGGTGACGAGGGTATCGTCAATGGTTAAACGAGCACAATCCTCTATATTCTAACAGGTTATGGGCCCACACCCCTTCAGTCAGCCTAAAACGCTGGAAAGAAACATAACCGCTAGGTATTGAGCTCATTAAGGAACTGCCACTAGGGTTACTAGTAGGAGCAGCTTCCAAAGAACTGCAGATAGGGTCACTAGCAGTAGCAGTTGCAGAAACCCTAATTATCAGATCCGGCACCTTGTGATGGAGCATCTTACTCAAGGAGAAGATATTCAGATGTGCCCTAACTCAACGCACCTATTGAATTTCTCAGAAGAAAGAAATGACGAAGTTGAAGTTTTGGATCAAGGAATGACCAGTTATCAGTCAACCGAAGACATGTGCGAAACAATCAGTCTATTACATTACTCAACACTCACCGGGACAATTGAAGACGATATGTGGATAATCGACAGTGGAGCTTCTAGGCACATGATGGGAGATCAAGCTAGACTCTCAGATCTAAATGAGAGAAAGA
>SNQJ01S0250609.1:12868-23774 GCA_010110895.2 Picea sitchensis
GCTCGTAGTGCTACCAGTTGAATGGTCTGTTGTGCTCAAGACCATACCTCCCTATCTAGGAGGGAGTGTTAATATTATGGTATCTTTGGGAGGTATGAACCTCTATTATGACCTATGAGGAGACTAGAATCCTTCGGAAGGAAGCAAAGAATTGAAGGAAACCCTAGACAAGTTGTCAGCTGAACAAATATATTTAAATTAAGTTTATCGATGCCCATAAGGAGAAGTCGGCCCCAATTAGAATAGCCAGTCCACTATAAATACAGGGTTCCAATTTCATTATTTCACATCTCAGTAGTTGCAGTGAGAGATAAATTTGCGCAGGCAGCAACAGTTTGGTGCGCAAGTTTTCTGGGAAAGATGGGAAAGTGGTGCGCTAGTTTCTGGGTGGGATCATCTGTTCAGTTCTGTTTCTATTCTCTTGCTTGGTGCATTTATCCTCTCTTGACTATTGATTGATACCAGGATTCTCTTCTCGGTCAAGGTCAAGGTGCTTGGAGGGTGGCTTCAGCCTGTGGTTGGGTGACGAGGGTATCGTCAATGGTTAAACGAGCACAATCCTCTATATTCTAACACATCCACCACTTCAATCCTCCACCAAAGGCAAGCTCATATAAGGGAGACAAAGAGGTTCTCCATCAATAAGGGAAGATCTTGGGCACTGAACACTGTGTTCAGACTTAAATGACAAAGGGATGCAAACTCAATATGAAGTAAATAATTTCTCTAGAGTAACTTTTCTCTCAAAGTTGAATTATTTCTCTTTTTCCATAGCTCGAAATTGGCTTCTTTATAGCCTTCAAAATGAAACTGAAGGGCTGAGTCAGAACATTTCCAATATATGGAGGTCCAAGGATTAGAGATATATTGTCATGACATGGAAAAATGACATTTAATTTTGATTTTCTTGCACAAATCCCGATGTAAACGGGTTGTAGTGGAGCAGCCTACGTATATGCTTGTTGTATAGGGTGCAATATGCATACAAGTGGAAAAAATTTATATTTTTGTCTCTGGAATTTAGTAACAGGGAAGACAAGGTTGCATAGGGAAATGGAATAAGACCCTCTCTGCAAGATTTCATAGGGTGAGGCAAATCTTTCTCTAACACCTGGGGTCTTGATTGTGTCTCCCTTATTTCGTTGGAAAACCACACATTCAAATATGAAATTTTTAGCATTATTTTTAAGACCTTCCTAAAAAAAATCCTTCTTGATCTCGTGGTAATTTTCAAGAACCTATAATGCCATCTTATAGGATAAGTGTGAAATTAAAAAAGGACCTTATGTTTGAGATGGAATTTTGTACATAAATATAAGCAATATTGATACCATAGTAAATCATTCTTCCACACAAATTCATCTATTTCACTTGGGTCCTCTTATAGTTGTTGAATTATCTTGCATACTTTTTTATCTATCTTCCATTTTATCCTTTCTTCTTCCACCCAATAATATTGTGGAATAGAAATAACACATAGTAAACCCTATGTGTCTTCTTGTTTCCTTGAAAGTTCATCTTCCATGATATTTTGTTTTCCATTTTTGTAGATAATTTCAAAGTCATAACATATCCTCTTTGTAAGAATATTTTGTTTCTCATTGTTGTTCCAAGAAGTACTTCAAACTATGATGATCTATTTTTTACCTTGAAGTGTCTTCCTATTAGGTAAGGGAACCATTTCTTAACTGCATTTAATATGGACAATTTTTCCTTTTCATAAATGGGTTTGTGTTGGCACAGGGGCAGACCCAGGGTTCAATGCTTCAACAACACACTAGCAAAGCGCTAATTACCAACCCTTTCAGCAATACCTATGAAGAAGATGAAGTCTCACCCGAGGTAGAGGCAGGGGGGTTGCAGGACTTAGGTGTCTACAACCAAGATGGGACACAAATCTGTGATTACAACACTTAACAGAGCACTTAGCCAAGAATATGCATTAGATTATGATTCTCATTCATGTCACAGATTAACCGTTATTACATATCAGCGCAATAACAGTCAAGATCAAACACTTACATTCACTTAGCACATAACATTAGATCAGATATAACATTCATTCACACCATTAAGAACTAAGATACAAAATTAGATGCATTCATTATACATAACAACAACAACAACACTAAGAAAATAACCACATAAACAACACCGCACAGAGCACATCAAGACATAGGATATACATGGTTCACTCTAGTGTGGGGATACGTCCACCAACTTCTTCTTCTTATTTATTAGTCGTCACTCTTCTTACATTCATATTCTCATGTGCACAAAGCCATGGAGCCCCACTCCTCAGAGGACATGAGATCTGCGAGCTGTGCACCAGATCTTCCTTCCCCAAGCCAAATCAAGGCACAACGCCAACTCCTTACTAGCACATAGAACTTACAAAGCACTTGCACTTAGCTTCACAAGCCTTAACATACTATTTGCACAAAGCCAACTAGTCATGCACTAGGCCCCTTTTTTTCTATATTGCTTAGCTACTACTTATTTATACATTTACAAAAATACCTAATCATGGGTAAACCCATGGTCCGACATCCCTTAACCCATTACATAATCCCTAGTAAACCCCTTTCTGGGTCCACAAGATGACAAAATGGGTGAGATCTCGCGATCTCAGCTCTGCCTTGGTGCTCCATCTTCAACCAGCATGTCAAAGTCCCAAAAGTGGTCAAACATGACCAATGTTCTCTCAAAACTTGGTCAAGGGCCAACAGGCCCCCAACACTCACTTGTGACTTGTCCCGAGTCACTCAGATCTAGGCAACACTGCTTTAAATGCTTCAAGCTTAGCTCAAGCTGCCTCAACTTGCTACTTCTCCAAAGCCTCCTGCTCGGCAAACTCTTGAATTAATTTCTCTGTAATAGGCCCTTCCATGCATTGTTCCACTATCATAACCATTTTAACCAGTTGTGAGCCTTGTCCTTCGATTTCCTCAAAAATTGTTCATTCTTCGCCCTGCACCGACTGGAGTCCTTGTGTAACCTCCATAACTCTGCTTTGGATGTAATTAACCTGTTTATGAGTTGTGCATTGTTCTTGTGATATTTTCATCATCTCGACTGCAGTGATTAGTTTTATTTGTTATTGCACAGTGAATGCCTATTGTTGCATCTCCTGGAGATGTGCTTCCAGTTTCCTCAGCTCTGAATCTTCTGCAAGGTGTTCGTAGGTCTGGGCATTTCGATTACTCAATTTCTTACATTCTAAGGTGAGGTTCCTAATTCTCCCAACTACTCTCTTGGATTCTTTCTCCCTCTGATCGCACACTTCTTGCAAAGTGCTTGATGATGCTTGGAGCTCTAACTCTGTTACTCTTGCTTGAAGCTGTTGAATGGCCTCAACGAGCTTCCCCACTTGCATTTTGGCCGATTCTTCTTCCTCCTGTGCCAATCTATGCATATAGAAAATTGCTTTAGTCACTACCTCCTTGATTGCAGTCTACTCTACGAGAAGATGCTATTTTTCTCTCTGCATCATTGCTTTGTCCTCCTCGATCATCGACTGAATTTCATCTTTCTCTTTCTCCGTAACACAAAGTTTCTCTAAGAACTCCTCCTTTTCTTACTTCAAGGATTCTAGAACATTCTCCTTCTCTTCTTGGACTCGATGAAGTCGAGCCTCTATTGCATATGCTATCTTTCGTAATTGGGTGGGCTCATCCCCCAATTCTGCACTTTCTGACGAAGAAGGCATAGTAGGTATTGCGCGGCTCGAATGGATAGCTTGTTGTATGTATTTGATATCTTTCTCTACTCTTTCATACATTGTTTCTTGCTTCACTCCATGTATTTGCAAGATGTCCTCTGAAGCATCCTCCATGCCTATGATAATGAGATTGAGATCATCCACTGTGAGCACGTTCTTCGATAGAGGCTTATTGGCTCAGGTCTTCTTCCTTGCTAAGGGTTTCTGAGGAGAAACCTTCCTTTTATTCAATGTTTTTGCCTTAGTAGGGGGATCCTTTGGTGGTGTAACTTAGCCTTTGTATTGATTTTATGCTTCTTTCCCTCCTTCTTGGTTCACTTCATCTCCTCCTCCTTCCGTGGGTGATTTAGGCCTACTTTCCTACGAAAAAGGAACAAGATCACTCATCGATCTTTTCATATTTAAGGACTCTGAAAATGGATTAACTATGGACTCTAAGGGGGTTCCTTTTTCTTAAGTAATCTCCAAGGTCCGAAAAAGAGATAAACCAAAACCAAGGAGAATGTTCATTTTTCAAAAATTTAGTAACTCGGGCCCGAAAAAGGGTTAAAATTACGCCTGAGAATACTCTTCTAGTGAACCGAAGTTCCTAGAGTATACCTTTATTTGTAAAATTGGCCATCCAGACTGAAAAAGGGGTAAACTACCTCCAGACAAATGTTCCTTCAAATTTGAGTTTGGCAAGCGTGAACGGCAACAAGATCACTCGACAATCTTTTCACTTTTTGAGAGTCTGAAAAGAGATTAAAGAAGAATCAAGGAGGGATTCCTTTCTCAATTAATCCAGATGATATCGAAAAGAATAAATACAGTCTCATTTGATGTTTCTTTCAAAATTTAAGCGAGCTTGAAAGACAACAAACTGTTCTCATAGGGATTCCCTCGGGTATAGCCAAGAATGATGACTAGAAATAAGAATGAGTCTTAAAAACTTAATCATGGCGGGAATAAAAGGACTCCGAGGCCTATGGAGAAAAATCACATCATGGACACCAAAATGAAGCAAAGGATCTACCTAGGGAATCCATGTAGAGAAAGGCTCTACCACCTAATTATGACACACTTATCAGCAAGGAATATTAGTGTCACAATTCAATGGGGTCAATATTAAGGCCAAACAAAATAGGAAATAGATAATGAAAAAATTCAAGTAGGGAAAAATCTAACCTATATGCCAGTTTCGAGGTCAATACTTGTCAGAACGGATTGATATGATGAAAAAATGTGAACGTAAAATGTCTCCAAGATTCTGCATATAAATCCAATAACACTCATCTAGAAGTTAATAAATTCAATATAGATAGGAACTTCAAAAAATAAGAGGTGTTACTGAATACAAAACTTGAAAACAACAAAACTGGACTATACAATATGTACAAGGTACCATAGAGCCTTATGGCTCATGCATGGTAGTAGTTCAGGCATAGCCCACTACTAGGCTCTAACTAAGAGTCTCTTCGATAGCCAACTTGGAAAGTCTCCCGAAAGGGAATAAAACACAAACCACGGTGTAAGTCTTCCCATGGTATATAAATCGTAGTCATGGCTTCAAGGATAGCCTCATCCAAAGGCAATTCAAAATCTGAGAAATAATGCGAACGAGGAGGGTCGATAGACCCAAAGGGTGAAGAAAAATGACCATATTCCATATGATGATGAAGGTTCTGGATAGCAATAGCAGATTTTATCAATGAAGAGTCACAAGAACAAGGGCTCAAGGATCTACAAATAGTGAGATCAGACTCAAAATAATACTCAAGATCACTCAGACCAAGAGGGGGAAGCAAGGGCTCCCATGCTCCCGTTCAATAAAAAAAATGATCAATTGCAGAGACTATGTCTTGAGAAAGAAAACATGATTTCATAGTTTCCTGCTCAGAAGCAATTGAACATCAAGGATAAGATGCCACATAATTAATCTGTGGAGGGATAGAGTCTGCACAAACATTAGGAACACATAAATGGGAGCCTGAACTAATGTCGATTTAGGATGGTGATTATCATATGTAAGTTGGTCGATAGTGAAAAGGATTCCATTGTGAGGGAAACTAATCACTCAGAAGACTGTAGACACCACAACATTCATAGCATATACATGATCATGCCCAAGACGCATATTGAAATCTAACGGGCCTTGAACCACCATAAAATCGACAAGGAAAGTCTTCCCACCTAATGAGATAGGAAAATAAGGAAGAATCCCCAAATATTTACTAGGACATCTTTCAAAATCCAAAAGATCATGTGAAGCAGTCACAAGCTCGGGACAACCCAAAGCTTTCCAAGTCGAGGAAGATAAAATACTTGTGGAGGCTCCTTCATATACAATACATCAGTAAAAAAAAATTGAATTAACTTCAACCCTTATTTGAAAGGGTGTGGAAGAAGGAAGACGAGGCTCAACAAGGTCATTCCAATCAAACGAAACCATCCTAAGACTTGGATGGGGTGTGCTCAAAATGAGCGAAATGCCCCCTTGTTCTGAAAGTACTGAACTGGAAATGCTAAAACAATAGTCAGTAGACACATCACTCCCGAAGAGAAGAGTGGGATCAACCAAAGATTGCATCAGCATGACTACTTGGGTAGACTGGACAATCTCCAAGAGAAGAGTGGGATCAACCAAATATTGCACTGGCATGACCAGTTTGGTAGACTTGACACTCTCCAAGAGAAGCGTGGTATCGATCGAAGATTGAATCGGCACAACCACTTCCTCAACCAATGAATGAATAGGATGCAAAAAAATATGGTCTAAAGGCGTATCACCCCCCAAAAGAGGAGTGGGATCAACCGAATATTGCATTGACATGACCACTTTCTCAACCACTGGCTGAATAGACTATGAGGAAACCTCAGAATATTGAGAATCATAAGAGCTTCCAAACAGGGAACACAATCTTCGTGCACCTGGAAGGCCAGGCAATAAATGATTAAGGTGATCTCCCTTGCAAATATTACAAGGAAACTTATGCTTATGTCCTATCCGTCTAGGTTTCTCCACCAAATCAATGCCCCCATCATGACTAGAAGTGGTTGGTTGCTTGTCTTCAACATGACTTGAAGAGGTTATTGACATATCACTCCTATGACTTTCATTGACGAGACTCGTTCCCCCAGCATGACTTGCAGTGGTTGGTTTCACATATCCAACATGACTTGCAGAGGTTAGTGATTGGTCAATAACATGACTTGCAGAGGCTACAGACCTATTGCCAGTATGACTAACAATGACTATACTTTTTCCCCCAGCATGACTTGTAGAGGTTGGGTGCTGGTCTTCAACATGATCGGCAGAGTTTAAGGATCTATCTCCAACATGACTCACAAAGGTTGGTGATTTCTTCTTCTTATTCTTCCTCTTTCTATTTCGTTTAGACTTTCGGTTACTAGTAGCTATACTTTCACCAGAGAAGGTAGAAGGAGGAGAAGAAGAATTTGTTGACGAAGGAACATCAATATGATTCCCATGACATAAGGTTCTTAACCGAGAAGCGTCAAGAGAATTCGATACATTTGGAATGGTACCCAACCAGACTGGTAGTCCCACATTCAACATCAAAGGGACATCAACATTTCCAGATAAAGGAAAAGCACAAGAATATCCTTGTGAAGGGGTTCCTTGGTTTGTATCATCAATAATACTTTCCATGAATATCTTATGCATAGGTTCTTCCCTTGTGACATCGTTCAAGTATGTAAAAGCATCACACACTGACTTCAACGAACCAGTGGCATAAAAAAACAACGCCTATAAAGAGGAGACTCCACATTTCTAATAGGAAGATCAAAAAGTACTCACAACTAGTAGAGTGGGAGGTCTACCACCTTAGGTAAAAGACCCAAAGAAATGTCTGACTAACTCACTATGGAAAACTAGGGAGCATAGAGCACACCACTAAGACGAAAATTCTAAAACAATACAACCAAAAAAATGACCCTTCTGAATGGTTCCAACCTAGGGAGATGAAGTCCTAATCATACAAATCATTCACAAAGGAAAACAACTAGCCAGGATAAGTAATTACCTAGACCTTCGATTGACGGTCCCTTCAGGTGCCACACAGAGAATATAGAGTCTACCTCAGGTACCGTGATACACCCCTCGCAATCACTTGTGTGTCAACCTATATAATGGAAACTAGGCGACCAATCTATAATAAATAACCAGGGGGGTACAATCAACAACCGTGCGAGTGTATGGGTAGGGTAACTAAGCCCAAAGATTCTCACGAGGCTTGAAAT
Source organism: Picea sitchensis (assembly GCA_010110895.2). Classification (NCBI taxonomy): domain Eukaryota; kingdom Viridiplantae; phylum Streptophyta; class Pinopsida; order Pinales; family Pinaceae; genus Picea; species Picea sitchensis. The sequence goes on from SNQJ01S0250609.1 coordinate 20,835, forward strand.
GAAAAAAGGCCAAAATAAATCTTAGTGTACCTTGGACGGATCCAAGTGTCTCATATATCTGACACAATTCGGGCTAGTAACTCTACAAGATTCACCCCCAATACACACTCTCCCAAATGCTTTGTCAAGATTAGGAGTGGATATCTTTGTCACCATCCTCCACGCGGCCTCGTGTTTGACTCCTATGTGAGAGGAGCTTCCCAGATTGAGTAATTAAAAAGTGAATTTTTCACACCCTAACACAGAAACCTAAGTTAAGTTTTGGTTGGACTTAGAGAGTTTACCTTTTCACACCTAATCCAAGGCCCTAGCCTAAGCTATTGGTGAACCCTAAATCAAGTGTTACTAATATATTTTAGATCATCACATTCGTTTTATGGGATTTTCTTACTCAAGGAATGGAAGTGCAACTGATGTTGTTTAAGACTCTTGTGAAAAATAAACTAATTAGAACACTGAAAAAGAAGACTTTACACTAATTCTACAAATGAAAAAGAGATTCAAGAAAAAAGCATGAATAATCCTTCAAACAAAAAAAAGGAATATTTTTTCCTTTCCATGCAAATGCATAATGCAACTTTCGAGTGAAACAAAAGAGAAAATGGAAGGATCTTCTTTCGTATTTTTTCTTTTGAAATGATTTTAAGATGAGAAGAAAACACAACACTATGCTAATTTCTTTTTCTTTTTCAAAAAACAATGCATAGCAATGCAAAGAAATAAAGAGACCTAAAAAACTAGTTTTTTTTTTCTTCCAATCAAAGCAAAACTAAAACAAGATGCTAAAAACAACTGCAGAATACATGATTCATTCCCCCCCTCGACCATGAGGGGGAATTGTTTTTTAAAATGAAACTCATTTTTCTTAAAATTCAAGCTAAAAATGCTTGAAAACATGGAGAGACAAGAGGATTTCATAAACAATTTGAGCCTGCAAATTGTCTCAACCCCAAACAACATAAGCTTTTGGAACTCAGGAAGACCTGGGAACCATAAATTTACAGAAAGAAAAGGAAAATATTTTGAAATTTTTTCCAAAACCACAGAGACACATGTTGTGCATGTCCAACCTGCATATGTATGCAGGTTGTATATAATGAAGACCACATATGTATGCATGCTGTATAGAGAACAAGATGCATACAGCTCTGTAAATTTTCAAAAAAAGAAAATTTTGGACAAAGAACTTGGGCAAGGGAAGTTGGTAGGCACCTCGAAGGTTACCGGAGACCCAACTTGACTCAGAACACTCAGAAAGCTCAGAAAGAAATTGTTAGCGTCAGAAGTCACCCCTGGATTGCTTGTAGGAGCAGAGCCCAACGCCCATCAGTTTTATGTCATGATTTGTCTAATGGTGTGATCGAATGGGTAAAGACTCAAGAAAATATAGCTTTTACTCAGGAAATTGGGCCTGGTATGTAGAAAACAAGGGAGGTCTTGATCCAACTTCTGTCAGTAAGTTGATTAAAGGATGGTAGATGGAAGACTTGTGAGAAGGGTGAGAAAGACTGCCTCGGGCAACAGGCCTTCGGAAGCTTGAAGAAGAAAAACTCAGAAGCCAAGATCCTCTTGGTCCAGAGTTTCAAGGAGTTGAATGGTGACTCGACTCGATCCTCCAATTCCAAGCCATTCCAGCGCTGAGAAAACACAAGAACTGTTTAGAAACGCTGCGACTGTTGCAGTGATCCAACCTACATCATCCTACAACAACGCAACTCGACTAGATCCTCCAATTCCGAGCTGTTCTAACACAGTAAACAAAGAGATGGAAAAAGAAGCTGACATCCATAAAGTAAGAAGTCTCAAATGCCTTATACATTAACCAAAGTGACCAACGCTTCATCAAAACTTTACAATCGGGAGCTTTGCTAAACCATCGACCCTTTACAAAATACAAAGACTGAGTCTATATACTCATCAAAATTCACCTATCAGAGGCATGTTCAGTCATCCAAGGCGTGGTGTCCCTTCAGCCAAATTCGGATGGATAACTTTTGTCAGACCCCACCTTAACTGCGCATGGCTCCTGCAGGGGAGATAGTTGCAACATTAAAGGCCAACATGGCGTGCACATACTTTCTCTGGTTTGATGAGGACCAACCATGACCCTTTGGAGAAAATCAGTGTATAGGAATATCTAGGGAAGACTGTCTTCCGGAACCCCCATACCTTGCATTCAATAAGTGAGATGAGGTTTCAACTACCTCTGTTCATCTTCATTTAATTCTTTAGTGAGGACCAGGATCGAAGTTGGGCTGAACTGGTGTTGGAGGACGCGATATTTCCTTCTGTGGAAAAACCCGACGCTTTGGCACCTTTGCATAACTCTCTTCCTTTCTCAAGTGACCGAGGATTGTGACCCTACGTTTATTCTCGAAGGCGATTTCGGCGTTCATGCTAATTCTGAGTTATGTTCGAATTGGAAATGAAAACCAAATAACCACATGCATATTCTAAACCCTGCAGGCATCGGTTCTGTGTTTAACACTCAGCAACGTCAAAGATAACAGTACGCTGGAATGATTCAAGTGAGGAATAAATAAACACGATTCTGAAATATCCCAATCGATGTCACGCTATGAGCTGCAGATATACCATTCAAATAAACAAATGCCGATATGCTACAACAACTAAATCTATGAGCGTTAAGTTATTTCATATGCAAGTTCTAAAGCATTAAAATGAACTAAGTCTATAACAGTATAAAACTAAATCTATTGCAAAAGGAAACAGCGGCTTGCACCGGTTTGGCGGGCCCAACCAAATGGCACAACGCTGTTAGTAACAACCAGACCCAACTAAAACATTCTATGCAAACATTGTATGATCCATTAACTCAAAAGAGAATGCTTCAAATCGTATATCAGTCGAATATCATAACGCACAACAATCTGTATTCAAAACATAGGTTCACGACATCACATAATCCAACAACAATAA
>SNQJ01S0250614.1:0-12857 GCA_010110895.2 Picea sitchensis
TTGGTTTCTCACTAGCATGTGGTGATGTCTCTCTTTACAAAGAAACGATCTCCTCTAGAAACACAGGGCTAAGTTCTCACAACAAGTGGCAATGGTACTATCTGCTTTGACAATACAAAAGGGCCCAGTTCTCACAACAAGTGGTAATGTCTCTCTCACAAAGAGACGATTTGTTCTCATGAAGGATGATCTCTTCTGACGAAGGCCGGTCTCTTCTGATGAAGGCTGATCTCACCAAACACATGTGGCATAAGACAGACTCTCTCACATCCAGTGACAATAGTCCTCTTTAAATCTGCTGCTCATATTCAAGCAAAATCATCATCATCATATTTGTCTCGCAATTTTGAGACATCATATATGTGTTATGAATGTTGTAGGATTATGCTATCGAATGTGCTAACATCATATATTATCACCATATACTTGTGTTTCTTGGTTGTTGAGGACTAGTTGTAGGTATATTGCTTTGGGTCAAGTGCTCAACGATGGACTTCATCGAACGTCCGGATGAGGTAGGCCTTTTATCTTGTCTTGCTAGCATATTTGTCTATATAGCATACTTAAGAGTAGAGTTGATTTATGTGGTCATTTTCATCTGTTGTGGTTTACCCTTATCCATAGATAGATTTTCCTCGTAACAGAATTGGCGACCATACTGGGGATGGATCTTCTTTTTTGGGGTTTGGAGTGTTTTTCTCCTTAGATTACTCTCGTTCGTATTGAGTTTCTTGTCGTATGATTGCTTGACAGCCTCTGTTCACTATGGGTATGAGTATTTCATCCTTCTCCTTAGCCTAGCTATGTTTTGACACATATACGCGGGTTTTTGCTTGTCAGTCGCGTACATACGCAGGCTGTCCTTCTGCAAGTTGCGTACATATATGCTTTTCCCTTGAACAATCGCGTACATCAACCTTTGTTTCTTGATTGTTGGGTTTGGTGGTTGTTGGGTAGGTTTTGATGATTGTTGAGTCTTCTTGGGTCTTTGTAGTGACTGTTAAGTATCTGTGGAATGACAGGAAACTTGTCTTTGGTTGAATTTTTCGGCGGTGCCTTTCTCATCATCTTTTGCTTCTTGATATCCTACTTGGGTTGTCTCTGTCTATACATAGTAGAGTCTTTATATCAAGCTACTGATTCAGTCCTTGCATTTTCATTTTTCTTATATTGAAAATACAAAAATATTAGGCATTTCACATTGATTGGCATTTTGATATTTTGAGTCTTTGTCATTTATCTTAGTGCATGTAAAGAAAGATTGCATTTTTACTTAGAATTGCAGAATTGAGTTGAAAATTGCATTTTTAGGAAGCATATCATTTATTGGAAATTGAAGTTAGGACTTTGCATTGTTTTCATATTCATTTACTTTACTTTACTTGTTGAGTCATAACATCACTAGTTTCATGACCACACCTTTTGAGTAAGCAGGGCCATTAAAATTAATGCTATAATTTAAAATTGATTAGTAACGATTTTATTTTCTAGGGTGCACAAACTAGCTTAGGATTTAGTGCCTTGGAATAGGATTTTGTGAGTAAATTTCTCCAAGGCTATTAAATCAACTATGTGTATGTCTAAGGGACTAGAGAAATCCATTGTATAATCGTTAATATCAGGAGGGTCCGCTTACACCAGAAGTTAAGCACGAGGTCGTGTGAGGTCGGTTGAAGGGATATCCCCCCAATACCTTCTTAGTGTCAGATATATTTATGGAGATCTATTCGTATATGGGGATCTTGCTAGTGCCTTTACCTCCGTGAGAGGTGGTGCTTTAAAGGTTTCGGGCTTTGCTACCCTACCCATATGGTGTACCTGACTTACGACTATTAACCTATGCATCGGTTATATCGTGGTTGCTTAGTTTCTTGACTTAGGTGCCACATAGGTTACTTGGGCTTATTCTACAGGTACCCTGGGTCAGATAAGGGTCAGACAACATACAACCTTTATGGAGGATTACCTCTCTGGGGGGATTTGACCGACTGGTTGTTAAGCCCACAAGGACCCTTATAACTGATTATGATACCTCTGATCTTTGGCAAGGAGTCTTAGGCCCCTCTTGGGCGAGGCATACCTACTTTAGGGAGGGACGCCCCTTTCAGCCAGTTTATCCTGTTTGTGTGCATATTTGTCGTTTGATTATTTTTGGTGTGCTCTTTTATTATTAGTAGGCCTTTGAGATTTTATAGCGTGCTTTGAGTTGTCANCATTTCATGGGGACGAATCCGTCCGCTTTTCATAATGGTATGTAGAATTATAACACTCAGTTCATGCCTTGGGCTTCTAATCATTTTCCTATTGATATGCCAAACATACCTTCACTCGTCTCAGCCTCTCCCTGGCCCACTTATATGAATCTTGGCATTGGCTCCGATGGCACCATGGCCACACCATCTACATCTTCATCTGATAGGAATCATGTCCCTCAACCAACTCTCACTGTGGGAGGTCGGAACCTCCCCTCTTATGAATCTAGTCCTAGCTATGTTTTTTTAGGAGCCAATACTCAAATGGGTGACTATTATACTTGTTACACCCCATACGTGTATCCTTCGTCATCCATGCCAATTCCTATGAACACTTTTCCCATGGTAGGTCCACATATATCCCTGGGTCTTTCATACGGGGGGGATTCGTTTTACGGTTCGGGCTACCCTCTTCACAGAACCCCTTGACATGGGGACAACATATATCCTCACTTGAATAATCCTTATCAGACTTTTCTCTCATCACATACATCTGCCTCAATGATGATTCCCATACAAAATGTTGTGGATCAATTAGGCAGAGGATACTACCCTTCCAGATAGGGACATGGTGTAAACTAGAACCCTGCCTGGCCTGCAATGTTTCAAAACTAGTCTTTGTCGGAACCTTGGTCTCAAACGCAGCAACCAACCGTTGCCACAAGTCCAGTCATTCCAAGTCATACTGGCATTATATCACCAACCTCTGATCGTCATGTTGGAGATTGGTCGACAACCTTTGCAAGCCATGTTGAATACCATCAACCACCCACTGCAAGTCATGTTGGGGGAACAAATCTAGTCATTACTAGTCATGTTGGGGATACATCACCAACCTATGCTAGTCATGTTGGGGATACATCACCAACCTCTGCTGGTCATGTTGAAGATTTTCTACTAGCCTCTGCAAGTCATGCTGGGAGCATGTCACCAGCCACTACAAGTCATGGCGGGGGAATTTGTACAATTGAGAAGCCTAGGCATGTAAGATGTAAGCCCAACTTCCTTTGTAATATTTGCAAAGGATATCACCTTACTTGTTTGTTCCCTGCTACCGATGTGGTACCAGAAGTGTGGTCCTTGCCTGGGGGCCCTTCGGGTTATGAGTCGTCTTTGGCCTCCCAATCTTCTTCGGTTGATACAATGATCATGCCGATGCAATCTTCAACTGACACCCCTCTTCCTTTAGGGGGTGATGCATCTCTTGACCTTGTTGTCTCGCATCTTGTTCAACCAACGGTCGTGTCGATGCAATCTTCGACCGACACCACTCCTATTTTTGGGGGTGATGTGTCTCTTGAACTTGTTGTCTTGCATCTTGTTCAACCAACAGTCATGCCGATGCAATCTTCGACCGACCCCACTCCTATTTTTGGGGGTGATGTGTCTCTTGACCTTGTTGTCTCATATCCTATTCAACCAATGGTTGAAGAAGTGGTCATGCTGATGCAATCTTCGACCAATCCCACTCTTCTCTTAGAGAGTGGAAAGCCTAAGGAAGTGACATTGCCGATGCAATCTTCGGTCAATCCTACTCTTCTATTTCTAGCTTTATACCTTTTATACCATGTCCTTATCATTTCTAGTTTTGTACCTTCTGCACTAGGGAGCATTCCACTCTCTTCGAGTATTCTCCCTCCAAGTCCTAGGGTGGTTCTGTTTGATTGGGATGCTCTTGTGGGGTATCCAATGCCTCCTCCTATGTCCTTTTAGGTAAGGGACATTATCTAATATATCATGGAGAAGGTAACCTCCACTAGCACTTTACCCTCCTCGACTTGGAGAGCTTTAGGTTTTCCCAAGCTTGTGTCAACTATTCATAAGATGTTGACCTTTCACAGAAGTCCAGCATGGGAGCCTTGGCCTCCCCCATGACATGTCGCCTAGAAAACTCTCAACGAGTCTGATTTAAGCTTTCTTTCGACTAGTCTAAAAAGAAAAAAGATTGTCGAGTGACTTTGTCCCTTTCACATTGTCGATCCTTGACCAAGTTTTGGAAATCCTTGGTCAGGTTTGACCTATTTTGGGACTTCGACAGGCTGTCGAAGGCAGAGCGTAAGTCGAAGCAGAGATCGCGGAATCTCAGCCCCTTTTTAGGGATTTTTGGGTTTTGGGCTTATGTAATAGGTATGGGGATTTTGGCCCATAGGTTTACCCATGTTTAGGCCCATTTTTTAATGTATAAATAGATGTCTAGGCGATGTAAGAGGAAACAATCTAGGAATTTGTGTGATGTTGTGCTAAGTGCAAATGATATTTGTACATGCTTTGTGCATACTGTGTGAAACTTGCAAGGCTAAGTGCAAGTGACTGTAAGAGATTGTGTAAAGGCTTTGTGTTGTAACCTAGCTCGAGGAAGGAGGATCTGGTGAGGTGCGCCTGGATCTCATGTCCTATGCATAGTAGGACCTTATGGCTCTGTGCATGTAGATGAATGACAAAAGATAATAAAGAAGAAGAAGAGTTGGTGGACGTAGCCCCAGGCTGGGGGTGAACCACATATATCCTGTGTTACGGCTGCTTTATGCATTTTGATTATCGCTTTGTGCCTTTGATGTGATTTATGCTTAGTGTTGTTATATTTATGAATGTTAGAAGCATATGATATAATATCTTAGTGCTCAGTAATGCGAATGAATGCCAGATCTGATCTGTTTCTTTGTGCTAAGTGCTTAAATGTGTTGAATCTTGTTGAATACTGTGTTGCGCTATAATAAGGGTTTATCTGCGTTGTAGACAAAGGTTAAGTACTAATGAATGAAATCTGCTAAGTGCTTTGTTAGAGTATTGTAATCATAGATCTGTGTCCCAGCTAAGGTTGCAAACACTGGAGTCCTGCAACCACCCCTGCCTCTACCTCGGGTGAGACTTCATCTGCTTCGCAGGTGTTGCCGAAAGGGCCGGTAGTTAGGGTTTTTTTGGTGCGTTGTTGAAGCGTCAAACCCTGGGTCTGCCCCTGTGCCAACAAATGGTTCTGTTGTCGAGACTTGGAACTATGATTGCTGGAAACTGAGGAAAAGAAAGAAAGCTCTGTGCGTAGATCTGTTGCTTTAGTGCGCAGTGTTCTACTTGATTTATGAAGTTCTGTGGAGGCAGATCTAAAGAAAAGAGGTAAGATATGAAAGCTTTGTGCTCTGATAGGGAAAAGATTAGTGACTTTTTTTTATTAAAGAGGTAAGATCTAAAAGCTTTGTGCTTTGATAAAGGTAAGATAACTGAAAATTTTTGTTTCGAAAGTATGGATCTAGGTATGTTTGATAATTTTTTTCCTAGTCTAAAAAATAGGGCACAGTTAGAAGAAAGAAGATTTGATATGAGTAGATCTGATAGAAATAATGAAAGATATGTTATTCCTATGCATAGAAAGAATGTTTGGATTAACAAATGGATGCAGGATCCTAGGAAGAATTTTTTGCAGGTTAGTTACTATGATCCTAGTGCGCAGTACAAGAAGGGTTGGGGATCATTTAAGAGAAAGAGAGGATTAACCCTTTGTTACAGTCGTAGAAGACCAGGCCATCTTGCTAAGGATTACCTTGATAGATGACCTAGTTTTCTTTGTTGTAAAGCTATGGACCATGAAGTTCTGGATTGCCCTAGAATGATTGCTAAACTTGAAAGAATGAATATTGAACAAGATAAACATGAGAAAGACTCAGAAATTAAGACTATGGCCGAACCCCATAAAGGATCAGAGATTAAATTGTTAGAAATTAAGGAAACCCTAAATGATCATAGAGACATCAATCTATCAGAGATCTTAAAACACAAAGAATGCATAGAAGTAAGAATAGGAGACTTCGACATAGACTATGTTCTGGACGAGGAAACACAGGTGAATGTCATGACATAAAGTACTTGGGAAAAATTAGGAAAGCCTGCTATGATTCCCTCATTAGGAGGAATAGGATATTTAGAGGAAAGTTGATAACCCTATGTGGAATACTTACCCAGACATCTACGAGTGCTCATGGCACTTCGACATAAGAGGAATTTGAGGTTGTTAAATTTATTGAGAACAACGCCCCATTTGCTATGTTACTAGGAAAAACCTGGATTGAGAAAGATCGGATTCGAAGAAAACAAGAAGAGGAAGCTCTAGAACAGAAAAAGCAAGAACTAAGTGACTTCGTGGATAAGAGAATAGCACACTTACTGGAAGAACAAGAAAATCAGTCGAAGATATTGAGGACCAGAAATCTGCCTATCGAAGTTGAAAGAACACAAGCAAACCTGAAAAACCTGCATGTACAAGAGAGTAGAGTGCCTACCCCAGACAGAGAAGAAGTATTGACCTTGGACCTTACGAAAGACCATCAACAATGCGAATTTACTATGCCAAGAAGAGATAAGAATCAAAATGGGAAGAGGAATCCATTAAAGCAGATCACATGGAAGAAGGCTAGAAAGCTCAACAAGAAGAAAGCAAAGTTTGAGAAATTACAGGAAGTTCCAAAGAAGATTTCGCAGAAGGAAGGTCTCCAGAATTCGAACTTCACTGGAATATCAGAGAAAATCAGATTGGCACTTCGCCATGGTGGAGCGATATGACCATTGGAGGCATTATAACTGTTAGATTGACGTTCATGAAACGGTTAGAACAACAGTTATGATCAGAAACCTCGCCATCAGACCGTTGGGACCGCGCCGCAACGGACAAAACTTCATTGATGAAGGCTTCTTGTCCGTTGGAAGGATCCGTTACATCATTGTCTACTTATCCCATCGATTGTTGCACCGAGCACACTTTCACGAATTATATTTGAGCCCACAAGAGAACTCATTGTTACTGTGTTGTGCTTATTGAGACCTTTTCATCCATTCTATTGCATTGAGAAATTGTTCATCAACCTCAGATTTCCGATCTTGAGCGTGCATGTCGGACGAGCTTAGCGCTGCAGAAAAGTCAGTAGAGGAAATTTTAATCGATCTAATGGCAGATAGAGTGATGTCCACAGGAGTTCAAGATTCATCAACGTGAGGAGTGCAAGCCTCCCCGTCGACTGCTCTCAGATCCAGACGATCCCGAGTTGCAGATGAGAAAAGAACCAAACATCGAGATGACTTGGAAAACGTGAAGTTAATCCCTTCCATCATGCCCGACTACATCCCGCCTCTGGTCGTCACGGTGAATCGTGACAGTGTACCCAGGGACTTCAGCTACACCTTGGTTATTGTATACCTCCCAAAGGGGATATTCATAGGCAAGCCTCAGCTGGATAAGATAATGACACTAAAGATCAACGACTTTAACCTAGGGGATCGCAAGAAATTCAACATGCTTTCTCCTCACGGGTATTTGACTAGAACGAAGGGGAAGAAGTCGAGGATAATCCCCCAACCATGGACTATGGACCTCGTGCAGTCCACCATCCTGAACGTAAGGAAAATACCCCATTTTGGAAGGCACCATGAGGTTAATGCGTGCATTAAGCTCCTGTTGTCAAGCTTCCATGGTGGTTATTTATGGCTAGACAGACACATCACTGTCGATCCGGTGTTGATCCATCAGATCATTGTATTGAGCATGCAAGGACCAGACTCACAAGACTTCTACCCAGGGAAGGCTGCAGACCGTGCCCTGGCACGAAATATTAAAGATACATACGATGATGTAGAGAAGGGGAAGCGAGGCTACAAGGTAGCCTCCATCCAGAATGGTGCAGTACGCCTTGCTTTCCAGTTGATTGTTGGTAAGCTAATCAGGAAGAACAGACCCGCGCAGGTCACAGGGTTTGTTGTTGACCTCGTAGGGAAATGCGTGGAGGGTCTACAGATGAACTGGGCAAAGAACTTAGTGAACCAGTTAGACCAAGACTGTCACGAAGCCCAGGATCAGGGCTATGAGTTCCATTTTAGTTGGCTGCTAATCCTCATTGCGTTCATAGCTTGGGAGATGTCGGAAGGTGCGGCATTCGCTGAACTAGATCCATATGAACCCTTAGTCGCGAAGTTCACTTAGCTATGGTATTCAAGCAATATGGGAAAAAAATGGCAATCAAACACGGTGTTCCACACCTACTACCTACAATTAAAGAGGGCTATTGAGGTTGTCCCTTGTATAACGTCGAGCACCCTAAACAGGTTCAGGCCATTTGTGAAGTTCCACGTAGACATACATTTTATCTACATCACTGTGCGTGGAGACGAACACAAAGAAGTACTACAGAGTTATTACAAACACACAAAAAAGGACTTAAAAGAAATAACTAAGGAGTGGCCTGCATAACTCCTTATCCCTGTTGACCCCGTACAATTGTCCGATCCTGAACTAATCAGAAGCTTGATGATCACTCGTGAAGGGCATGATACACTTGGAACTAGCAAAAGCAAGAAGACATAAGAAGTCCAGCAGCTGAGCAGTGCATCAGAAGAAACTGCTTCAGACTCACCTGGAGGAGGAGGTGATGAGGAAGTAGATAAAGAAGAGAACAATGGACAGGAATATTAATAGAAGCAAGGTGAAGTAACACCGCCACAGAATCCCCCTGATGACGCAGATCCATCTCATAAAAGAAAGGTTTCTCCCATGAAACCCACATCACAAAAGAAGTCCAAAGATATTAAGACCAAGTTGCAGACTGTGCTCATGCTCGATGACTTTGACTTCATCATCGCAGCTGTATCGGATGCCTTAGAAGATCTTTTGTAGAGAAATGAAGCTAAGCAAGAGACCATGTATGAGAAAATTGGAGCAAAACTGCGAGGGGTACAATAGGCCCTTCACTCCAACCGCGCAGTGTCCACTGCACCCCCTCCATAAGAAGAAATAGAGTTGGGACATGAGCCTACCCAACTCTGCAGACTAGCTGATGCGACTGAAGCTCGCCTTCGTCACGCACAAGAAGAAACAGAACAGGCAACAATGGCCCCGAGGCAAGCACAAGAAGAAGTAATAGAGCAACGCAGGGTTGCACAACAGGAGAAGGTTTCCCTCCAAGCAAAGTTTGAAGAGGAAAAGGCGCATATCCAGCAAGAGAAAGAACAATTGCTCGTGGAGCAGGTTGGAGTAAAAGAAGTAGTCAGCAGAGCACTTCGCTCTGTGATGGGCTTAGAGAAAAAGGAGGAAGACCCAATGGAGCATTAAGTAGCACAACTTGTTGAAGCCATCCAACTGCTTCAATAGAGAATAGCATATCTAGAGCTACAAACAGTACCAAGTACTTCACAGGACGTGTGAGATCAAAGAGAAGCAACTGCTCAGAGCACAGTTGAGAGAATCAAGGCCTTTGAGAGAAATAATTCAACTTTGAGAGCAAAGTTACTCTAGAGGAATTATTCACTTCACATTGAGTTTGCATCCCTTTGCCCTTTAAGTCTGAACACATTGTTCAGCCCCCAAGCTCTTCCCTAGATGATTGAGAACTTCATTGTCTCTCTTACATGAGATTGGCTTTGGTGGAGGATTGAATTCGTGGAGGCCCAGCTGGAAGGAACTTGGTTTCTCGGTTCTAAACCATGCCAACATGGAAGTCTGTAACCTATTCACTTATGCTGATTATATCTTAATAGAAATACTCTTTTCTCGTCCAATTAATATCTTGCAAGTATTTGCATTATTATTCCATGGGCATATTTTTTATGAATTTTGATGGATTATGCTATTGAATGTGCTAACATCATATATTATCACCATATGCTTGTGTTGCTTGGTTGTTGAGGACTAGTTGCAGGTATATTGCTTTGGGTCAAGTGCTCAACGGTGACTTCATCGAACGTCCGGACGAGGTAGGCCTTTTATCTTGTCTTGTTAGCATATTTGTCTATATAGCATACTTGAGAATATAGTTGATTTATCCAGTCATTTCTTTATGTTGTGGTTTACCCCTAGCCATAGAGATATTTTCCTTGTAACATGTACGACATGCCACGTTAGCATGTACAGATGCCACATCATAGGTCGAGTCAGCTGCCATGTCATCGACCTTGTCTGCTACCACAAATGCCACATCATCAGCCCAGTCATATGCCATGTCAGTTGTACGAACACCATGTCATCAACACAATTAGTTGTATCGATGCCACGACATACCCAATCAACTATACGGATGCCATGTGGCGATCTCCAGTGCTACCATATCAACGTGATAACATCATCTGCCACGTCTTGCCCAGTTATTTGTTGAGGTCATCGTATGGGCGACACGTGGTGACTTGTCATGCCGCCACGTCAACATGCTGACTTCAACACTGTATGGATTTCACTAGATTCCTCTATTTTCAGAAAACTTCAGATCGTGATATCTTTTGATTCATGACTCATTTTGATGAGTCGTTTGCGTTGTTGGAAATCTCTCGTCGATCTCTTCGATCTGGTGCATTTTCGTCGAATTCCAAGCACTTTGATTTTTGAGCTATTTTGGAGCCCCATGGCTCAGTTACTCAAAATAGGTCGCCCCTATCAACTAACTCAAATATTGTATTCATCCTTTCAATCATCATGACGAATTGGTCCTTCCTCTCAAGGTGTCTCTTTTCCGGTAGTTGGCCTTCTTCCTGTAGTTGGCTTCCTTTGTCCTTCTTAGGACGCAACTCTGGATGGAGTGTCCAACATGTGGCTTATTGATGTCCACCCTTGTTGCAATGGGTGCAATGGTTCTTCTTGATCCATGTTTTCATGCCCTTATTTTTCTTCCCATGTGGAGAAGGGTCTTCATGTCTTGGCTTCCTCTTGGTTGCCATAACCTTCCTATACAAGGCCATTCTTTTCCAACACTTGGCAGCAACATGGTTATTCATACCACAAAATGCACATGGTTTTCTATGACATAAACTTTGTTGATCATTGCCAATTTCCTTATAATCAAAAGGAAGGTTTGAATAATGAGACTTTTTATACCTTACTTGGTTGTCTCTGGTGTAGGCTTGGCAAGGAGAACTTGCCTTATCTCTTTCCTCGAACTACTCGCCTCCCTTTGGAGATGACTCATAATCACAATCATCAGAATGGGATGATGTGCTCTCATCCTTCACTGATTCGTCACTTGAGGACTCCCTTGCTTCTATTTCTTTGGAGTTCCTTTCATTAGTGGTCTCGGAGAATGCTCCATATTCCTCTCTAACATAGCCTAGTCCTGCATATCAAGGTAATTCCACCACTTTGATGGGATTCACAATGCCTTGGAAATTGGCTCCATGACCTCTTCCTTCACACCCATTTTCTTCATTAGCTTCAAGTCAATGCATGTAGTGTGCTGCTCAAAAGCACCAAAGTCATCATCATAATGAGAAGAACATGAAACTGAAGAAGTATTGTTTACCTTAGTTACCAATTCTGGATTAGGTGTGGGGGATGGCTTTACCAAGCCTTCATCACTTTGCAACTTTGTAAAAGCCTCTTCCGCGGCTTGTAATTGAAGTCGCCATCTCTGATTCTCTTCTTTTGCATCTTGTAGCATCTTCTTCAACTCAACATTCTCTACTTGAATTCTCTAGTTGATTTCCTGTAGCTCGTTGAGCCATGCCTGCTTTGGTGTCTTTTCCATCTTGCATTCAACACCTGCAATCCCTGTCAATCTTGCTCTGATACCACTTGGTGTAAATATGGGGTGACCTTGATATCAACCTGATCTGGTTCTAGGTTCACTTAATGAAGGATCGGTTATAAGATCCTTTTAATTGAACTTGATTGCATTAAATGTCAAATTGAAGTGCTTATGAAGACTTGAATCCAAATTGAATATAACTTGGTGAAATATATTGTTCGTCTCATAATCCATTACTTAATGCATTTAATAAAACATAATTGTGGAAATAAAGCATGCATAATGAAACATGAGATGAAAGAACAACACATGACAAGAGACCACCAGTGATAATAGAGTTCACCAGTATGGCTATGTCTCCAGATCCACTTGGAATACAAATCATTGTTATTGCTTCTCCTAATGTGGGGTTGGTTCTCCTTTGCACAAGGGCTGCATTCTCCCATGAAGGGGCATAATTCTCCCAAAAGGGTCTTACATACAAACCACAAGCATGAGTGCTTGTTTCTCTCCTAAAAGAGCTCTCCAAAGAGTCTCCACAATGGCCTCCCAAAAGCTTCCCAAAGTGGTCTCCTACATGCCTCTCCCAATTTCTCAAATGAGGAGCTTAAACAATTTTTCCTAGCTCAATAAGCCAAAAAGACAAGATCCATAATAATAGGATCTAAGGACAAAATTGAGGAAAAGTCCAAATGAGACCCTTAACTTCCTCCTTAAGACTAGGAATCCACTTGTAATAAAGTGAGGAAGAGTCCAAACCAATTAATGAGGCCCTTAACTTCCTCCTTAAGACTAGGAAACTAATCTCCTCTTAAAATTAGGAAACTAATTTGTGAGTTGGATTCTCACATAAAACTAATTTCCCATTTTTACAAATAATACAACTAATTTCCCATTTTTACAATTAAATGAATAATACATGAGATTTTCCAACTCACTTCAATTATTAATCATTTATTACAATTAAATCATTCGTGATTGATCAATTATTCTTTGCCACTTATCATTAATTATCATTTTAATTAATAATTTTTCTCTAGGGTTAATTCTTTGTGTGGAGATCCTCCTGGATCATTGGGATTTACATTAATGAGTTGGAGTCCTTCCTTCACAAGCATAT
>SNQJ01S0250615.1:0-12857 GCA_010110895.2 Picea sitchensis
TATCAGTTCCTATCTTCTAACTTCATACTTTGGGGGGCAATCTGTTACACATAAAAAATACTCACTTTGATAGTGTCGCAAGTGTCGTCATTACAAAGGTCACAAGTGTCACATTTTTCTCACAAGGTCGCAAGTGTCGCATGTTGCTCACAAGTGTAGCAAGTGTCAAAGAAAGCATGCTGCCATGATGCCTGTTGCTCACAAGTGTCACAAGTGTCAAAGAAAGCATGCTGCCATGATGCCTATGTCGTTCCTATAACGACATAAGAAGGACACTTGAAACACCTCAAACATTTGATTTGGAAGAGGAGAAATGAGTCAGTAGGCTTACAAACCTTTTTCTATCTGAAAGCACCTCAAAAACTGAGCTTTTGAAGGAGAGCGTTCCCCTATACCTCTTCTGGGAGCACTGACACTCCCCCTTACACTGTCTAGGAGCATTATAAATCTCCTTTGGCCCTTTTGAGGGAGTGCTATGGATTTTGAAAGCGCTGGCGCTCCCTAAAGCCTACTAGGGAGCGCTATAGCGCTCTGATGGTCCTTTTGAGGGAGCGCTACCTATTTTGGGTAGTAGTTAAGTTGTTGAGATGAATGGGGAAGGATCCTTTCATTCTTGGAAGGCAGTTGGATTCGAATCCCTAGTCTAGCCATGATCTTAGGGCAGATCCTCATCTGAAGGAGGAAAATCCTCACCTTCCCCAAGGATATCTCAAGTTGTTGAGCCTCTCCAAGGCTATATAAGCAAGCTTTCTAATGGTGAAAGAGGATTGGAAAGAGAGAATCACACCAAACTTATGATCTCATAAGTGATGCTGGAACAAAGATATTTTGGAAGCAATAGACCTATGATCTCATAGGGAGAAATCGGTGAAGCTATCGTCATTCGGATCGTGGATCTTTTAAGCAAGGGGTAGACAAGGGGGACTTGACGTAACTGCTGCAATCCAGCTACGACTGTAAGCAATGTTTTGTCCTCATTAATATAATTTGCTTGGCCTGTTTCTTTCTAGTTTGTGTCTGATCTCACATGAACTTATTGTTGATAGATAGATTTGTTTTCAAGCTAATATCAATAGAGTAGGAAGTGGTCGTACTTTGTTTGTCTACAGGGCTCATCGAGGAGCGAAAGATTGGAGCTCAGCTCAGAGCGTGCAGGGACAAACGTCGATAAATAGGTACTTATGTTCTCCTTCCTCCTCATGCATTAGTTTGTATAGATTTGAAAGGAAGTCAGTGTCCATGTTAAGAACTTTTTGTCTTAGAGTTTAGGGTCTAGATCTTTGAGGCAATCTACCTATCCGCAGGGAGATTTTCCTACAACAAGCATAACCTTATGCATACCAGTTGACCCTCTCCTCTTCTCTGCCATTTATTTTATAGAGTTCTGTTAGTGAACAATTTTTCAAATGCATGTTAAATCTTTTTATTAAAAATTAATTAGGAAATACTCTCCCCCGTACACTTGTCACCCGATCCCTTAGTTGCACCAGAAATTCAATTATTTAATTAACTTAATTTCCAATTTCCCTCACCCATCCTAAAAGTGTTCCTAAAAACGCTCCTTGTTGTCCCTTTATTCCCTCAAATTCCCTTAATGATTGATGTCTTTCTTAAATCTTAGTTGAGTTTTATTTAGGAAAGTTCTCTAGGCTAGATTCCTTTCTATGTTGCACATTCCCTTTTGCATTTAATTCCCCTTTTTGTCCAAGTTCTAATTTAGCATGTCTTGCACATAATAGTAATTAATTCTTAGATAAATTAATTCTCCTTTAAATTATTTATGTGATTTTTCTTCATCCCCCTTTTATTAATTGATTAATTAATTTTTAGTCCTCATACCCTATTTAGACCTAGGCCTTAAATTTCAACTAGGCTTAACAATTTTTAAGGGAAATTTTATAATTAATAAACTTTACTCATACGAAATTTTTTTAAGGCTGACCACGTCAAATAAAATACTGTTTTCTAGGCACCTAGGTTCATTTAATCACCTATGTCAAAAAATTGCAACGCGCCCTTCAAGACGCACTACGTGCTCCAAGGGTGGCACTCGCCTTTATTCACGTTTCATTTATGCGATCTGCCCTTCAATACGCACTACGTGCTCCAAGGGTGGCACTCACCTTTGACTAATTTTGGTAGTTGTCCAACTCTTGGAGTAAATACTCCATCAGGCAACCTTGTGGGAGACTAAGGGCCTCTAAGAAATATGGACCCTGCTTTATTGCATGCCCCTTAGAATCTTCATGAGCGACTGTATCAGTCTTCCCTCATGACATCGTGGGTCTCTCGAACTAGGTAATAATTAACCTACAATTCGAGCCACAACGGGAGTGATAGCTGGTTGTGGCAGGGTTGCTGCCACACCTCTCCCTCAATATCTCTGGTTATCGTGCATGGCCCCTTTACTCCTAATGTGAGCCTGATTAGCAAGAAATCATCAACCTTCATCCATCAATGAAACATGTCAATGAAATACCTGATCATATGACACATATGCATAAACAGAAATACCCAAACCATATACAGTCCACTCCCTGACTCAATCCGGAGTCCAAGGAGGTCCATAGATACCATCGACATCCTTAATATGTCAAGTGTCCTTCACACTCAGGAGAAACCTATCAATAGCACATGTCTACACATAGACATAAAAATAACATAACATCATATCCACAACATCATCATCACAATCCATAAGCGAACAAACAATCATATACTGAACTGGATCACTTTCACGCAAGTGTCCTCAAAGAATACGTCAAATCATGTGCGTGCAAGAGCGGGATGTTACATACACCCCCTCTTGTTTTAAACTTTGTCCCAAAGTTTCACAGTATATATGTGTAGTAAATAAATTATATGACAAGATCTAAATGTCTAACTATCAAACAAAAATGGAAATTGATGGCGCATATCATATGCTTCCTCCTAGGTAGCCGAGTGTGGAATATAATTGTCCCACTTGACCTTGTCCTGATCGACTGCTCGATGCCATAGCTATCGAATGCGATGATCCAAAATGAGGATTGGCTTTGTCGTGAGTGCACCCTCGTCCGACGTCTGTAAGGAACTCATGTCAATACATGAGTAGGATCACTAACATAAAGTCGTGAAACCGATACAGATAAACATCGTGAATACGCCTCCAAGAATGAGGCAAGGCCAGTTGATAGGTCACGGGTTCCTTCCTTGCACAACTTCTAAAGGCCCCAAAATCTAGGAGAGGTTTTAGCACCCCTTTCGAACCGAATCAAACTCTGGCACGGTTTCACCTGCAATAAAAATCAGTCGCCAACTTCATAGTTGCGTTCAATGCGATGCACATAAACATAAATTTTCTGTTGATCTTGCGCTTCCTTATTCCTATGTCTTCTCACTTGCGTTTGTTCTTCCAATCCTTGGATCACTTCTGGTCCTACCAGGACTCTATCCTCAAGTCGATCCTAGCTTAATGGTGTCTAACACGGTCACCCGCAGAGAATCTCAAACGGTTCCATATTAATGATAACTTGATAGCAATTGTGGTACGCAAACTCTACCAGTGGAAATAAATCTTCCCAACGTTTCTACTGGTCTAACACCTACCCATGCAACATAACTTCAAAATTTGTCTTGTTCCATCGGTCTTCCTGTCTGTCTCTAGGTGATACATGTACTAAGGTTAAGTTGGGTTCCCAAGGCCTCTTGGAAACTAGTCAAAAATCGTCCAATAAACATCGATCCTCGATCATATATGATCTTTTTAGGAACGCCATGCAATCTTACTATCTCGCTTGATAAAAATTCTAGCTATGTCTGGTGCCTGATACGTCGTACGCACAGGGATAAAATGTGAACTCTTCGTTAGAGTGTTGACTACCACAGAAATCGAGTCGTGCCTCCTTGCCGTCAGTGACAATCTAATAATGAAGTCCATCGAAATGACCTCCCATTTCAATTCTGGAATAGTGTGTGGTTGTAGTAATCCTATCGTATGTCTATGTTCAACCTTCACTTGATGACATTCTAGACATCTCTCCATGTAGTTGACTATGTTCACCTTCATCCCTTTCCAGAAGAATAAGGGTTCAAGGTCTGCCCTCATCTTCGTGACTCCTGGATGAGCCATGTGCAATGCTCTATGATCTTCATTTAAGATCAAACTTCTCAATTCGTCGTTGGGAGATACGTAAATCCGGTTATTATATATCATTAATCCGTTGTTATCCATAGTAAATTCCTCAAATTTTGGTACCAACATGATGTCTTGTCTGGTAAATTCCTTAACCTCCTTACACCAGTCATCGTCATGTTGTATATTTAGAATTGTTTTACAAAGATTCATCATAAGAGGTATCACCGAAAATATGCGTGGTCTCCGACTCAACGCATTCACAACTTTGTTCATTATTCCTTTTATGTAGGTAATATCAAAATCGTAATCGCTAAGCAGTTCTGACCAACGCCTTTGCTGTACGTTCAAGTCACCTTTCATAAAAATGTGTTGCAAACCACAGTGGTATGTTTTTAGTTCGAATTTTCGTCCAATAAGGTAGTGTCTCCACACTCTCAGTGCATACACAATAGCCAATAAATCTAGATAGTGTGTCACATAGTTCTCCTCAATATTTCTTAACCTTCTTGAGATGTAAGAAATCACTCGATCGTCTTGCATCAGAACTCCGCCTAAGCCTTCCTTGGATGCGTATGTGCATACCGAGATTTCCTCATCCATATCAGGGACCTTTAGTATTGGCATTGTTGTCAACAACTCCTTGAGCCTTTGAAATTCTTTCGCGCATTTCTTGGTCCACACAAAATTCTTGTTCTTCTTCTGCAATTTCGTAATCAGATTTACTATCTCCGAAAAACCTTTGACGAAACGTAGATAATATCCCGCTAAACCCATGAAGTTGCGTACTTCAGGTACATTCATCGGTGTAGGCCATTCCATAATATCCTCTACCTTCATTAGATCCACCGCGATACCTTCGTCAGAGATAAGATGCCCTAGATAATGAATCCTCGATTGGTAAAAAGAGCAGTTCGATAGTTTCCCGTATAATTTGTTCTCTCATAAACATTGTAGTACCAAATGCAAATGTTTTTCATGTTCTTCCATCATCCGAGAATATATCAAAATATCATCAATGAATACTTGAACAAACTTGTCCAAGTATTCATAGTACACCCCATTCATCAAGCTCATGAATACCCCTGGGGAGTTTGTCAGTCCAACTGGTAAGACGGTAAACTCGTAATGTCCAAAACTCATCTTAAATGTGGTCTTAGGAATGTATTCCTCCTTGATCCGTAACTGGTGATATCTTGATCTCAAGTCGATCTTCAAAAACATCATTGCACCCTTCATTTGATCAAACAAATCGTCTATTCTTGGCAACGGATATTGGTTCTTGATCATTGCCTTGTTCAATTGATGATAGTCAATGCATAGTCTCGATTACCCATCCTTATTCCATATGAAAATAATAGGCGCACCCCATGGTGACACACTTGGATGTATAAGTCCTAGGTCCAACAACTCCTTAAGTCGAATTTTCAACTCCTGCAACTCATGGGTTGACATCCAATAAGGCGTTCTTTCTATCAGTTTAGTTCTATGTTTTAAGTCGATGGTAAATTCCAATTCCTTTTCGGGTGGAAAACTTGTTAAGTTTTCTGGGAATACGTCAGAAAACTCTCATATTATCGAAATTTTTTCTAGTCCTTCTGCCATGCCCTTTTCGTTCAACACAAGGATTGCTTATAGCTTGCATCCATGCGCATGCCCTTCTGTAGCTGTAGGGAAGAAATGAACCTCAGGGATACTCCTCTTTTTCTTCCTACAATCACACTTCTCTATCCCTCATCGTCGGTCTAACTCAACCGCTTCATCTTACCGTTGAGTATCGCATCATGCGATTCCCACCAATCCATATTGATCATGTCGTCATAATATCTTAATATCGTGACGTATAGGTCGAACTTCATTACACTATTCCCCAGGTTTAAGCGACAATTCATACCTCTTCCTCCAACCATCCGATTGGCACCCGAAGCCATTTCGACGAATCTAAACTCATCCAGTTCAATGTCTTTATTGAAATCCCTTCAGTGCGATACTAGAAATGGAGCTCTTTGTAGCACCGAGATCTAACAAATACTAAAAGTTTGGTTGGCGAGGGTACCTGATGCCTTGAGCACAGTGGACCAGTGCTCGGCTTGGCAGTTATTCACCACGGTCAATTCTTCCTTAGCTATGAGGCCTACTGGACTACATCGTGCGACGTCTGAGGAATTTAGATCCTCGACTTTGCGCAAAAGCTGGAGTTAAGGCCAAATAGGAACTTGTTTACCTCAAGCTTCTATGTGATTAGATGCGGGGCATACCGGAGTAGCTCCATAAATCTGGTCTCATAATCCGACACTATACGACCACCCTGTTGTAAGGCGGTGAACTCATCGATTTGGCGCTCAATGAGTTCCTCTGATAATTACTTCTCATGGAATCGTTCTCAATCCGAGCATCAACAACCATGTTTAGCTAAGGTAGGAGTGTCTTCCAGCATAGAAAAGTGCTCCCCTTTAGCTGAAAACTTCCATGCAAACCTTCATGTTGGAGGTTGTAACCACGAAGTGCAAAGCACATCGTCATGTTATCCATCCATGCCTCAACGGCTGAGCCGTCCGTGGCTCTCGTGAACTCGGGAACATAATATTCTAGAGTTCATTTTGAATTCTACCAATACTGGTTGGGGAGCGTTGTGGACCCTTGAGGGTACAGGTGCCTTGGCCTTATCTCAGTACAGACAGTTAGTCAAGGCCTCTGAAATTTCCCTGGAAGGACCTTGTCAGACCATCCACATCCCTTACAACAATCTGCTCCTATCCAATGACTTATTCTTCTCCTTAGGGGGTTAGACCCCTCAGGCGTGGACACTACTAGTGGCGTCACGTCTCTGCCCCTAACACCACATCGTCTACCTCCATGACATCCTCTAACAATGATTACCTCATGGATAGGTTAAAATTTTATTTAGCGTTAAGTTATTACTCAAGGGTTTACTACAGTGGAAGACATGACGATCCACATTCGTGGGGTTGAACCTGCTTCGATACCATATGTAATGGCCTCGTCGTTACGACAACAAAAGCGACGTACAACACACAATTTTTTTTTCTTTTTGGGGCGTTAAAAAATTAACATCACAATTAATAGCAACATCATCGACACATTATTCAAATTATAAAAGAAACAATATTAACTCATTAACAATCAATCATGACCCAACATCCACACATTATCACCATGAATAATGATACACATATCGACGCATTAACACAATTAGATAGCAGCACACAATCATTGTATTCACACAATTAATAAAGACACATGATCAGTATGAATCATAAGACGCGACACATGTCAACACATCACAATCAATGGAAGAAAACGCTAACAAGGGATCAACCATAACAAGGAATATTAAAAGAAATACCCGCCCAATATATCCTTCATGGTTAGGACCTCCAGGACACATAAGCAACGCTCAAGCCCATGATCCAATTGATTTTGACCATTTAAGGTCTCAGGGCTGACGAATTTTCTGAGGAACAAGGGGGTGTCTACATCCCACTAAATATCAAGTCCAATATCAACTAAATCAATCAATCAATCAATCCTAATCATCAATTAATCAGGGCACAATGGTAATCATCATATTTTTCATCATACATCGACATTAATTCATGGCACGAGAAATCAATTATAAACAATCATCCAACAACGTCAACTATTCAATGTGCGTGATAACTCTAACTTTTAAAACAATCCTACATCAACATTACCTGTTCAATGCATGTGCGCATCTAACTTCTAAAACAATCAACCACCAACATAAAATACTCAATGCGTGCCTACATCAAACTTTTAAAACAATAATCCATCAACATAAAATAACCAATGCGCGTGTGAATCAACTTCTAAACAATAATCCATCAACATAAAATACTCAATGCATGCATGAATCAAACTTTTAAAACAATAATCTATCAACATAAAATACTCAATGCGCGTGTGAATCAAACTTTTAAAACAATAATCCATCAACATAAAATAATCAATGCGCGCGTGAATCAAACTTTTAAAACAATAATCCATCAACATAAAATAATCAATGTGCACATGAATCAACTTCTAAAACAATAATCCATCAACATAAAACATTCAATGCGTGCGTGAATCATATTCTAAACAATAATCCATCAACATAAATATTCAATGCACACATGCAAACAACTACATAACTCATCATGTCAGCATAAATTTCATGACGCAATACTTATCATCAACTTCGTCTCCATGGCTCGACAATAGTCTAGTTATCATTCATTCATACTTCAATCATCTCTAATCATGGTGAAACAGTAAATTCTACTACAAAAAATATCAATTTAAGGATGCAATTACCACCGAGGGAACCATTTACTAGAGAGCAACTGCCATTACGTATCTCAAGGACGCAAATTAAAAATAGTCACGAACATTTACAACACTTAAGCCCAATCCAATCACCTAATTCTATGGACACTCCTTCTATACTTCCTAATTTGTGAGGATGGCATAGACAATAAACGCGTTTCATTATGATGCCTAAGACTCCATGATTACTTCAAGAAGGATTAAACTAACAACTACACCATAAGGCTTTTTCACAATTCCAATTCGAACAACTACAACTTTAATAATTCAACCACATTCTAAATCACTAAAGACAATGAGGCTGCAAGGAGGGACAACCAATTAAAATAATTGACCTTCTTAACTCCAATGTTATTTTCCACTCAAAGTGAACTAATACTTAGGAATCCTTTTGTCTAAATCTCAGATCAATCTTATGTGGGGTCTATGAAGAGGAAAAACTAAATTGAAAATCAAGGGAATACCCCAGTTAGACGAATAATAAATCCTACCATATCAATGACAATGGATTAACGGTGCAACTGACGCTTCCACATAATAATTAAATTCTCCCCTTAACACTTCCTTAACTATAACTCAATTTTCCTAAATTAGCAAGGATGCCAAAAAAAAACTCCTTCAGCAGGGAGGACACTCAGGACAAGGCGTTGCGAATGCAAGGGTAATAATGGATCATAATAATTCATTGACCAAGGACAATGCTTAGAGGAAACTCTCATGAAAATAGCAGAGTAGGCTCATGCAGAACGTTGGACAAGGAGCTGTGAATGCAAGGGTAATAATGGATCATAATAATTCGTTGACCAGGGACAACTCTCAGAGGAAACCCTCATGCAAAATCACATAGTAGGCTCATGCATAATGCTCAACAAGGAAAGGAACTTCTCTGAGGAAGAGCACCCCAAAATACCAATCTGTCAAGCAAGGAGCAGGGAGAGGGGTGCGCTTAGCAAGGTTCAACCAGCTCATACCCAAAATTACTCAACTGTCATTCCCATTTCCTTCAAATCAATGTTTAAGAAGTCGCCAAGAAGAGAAAAATGAAATAGTTAGCAACATACCACATTCCTTCTACCATGCAGAGCAGGGGGAAAATGCCCAAGAAGGAAGATGACCATAAACATTAATCCCAACCAACTAGCCATACCTAAATACACCGAATACCCATGATATGTCCATGGTAAAGGATCTAAGCCTAACTCTTAGGCTTTGATATTTGGTTGACAAAATCACATTCAAAACTTAAGATGTAGAAATTACCATGTGTGGAATTGACACACAGACCCGGATTTCTTCTGATCATGGGAATGCAGAGGATTCCTATCCCGACTAGATTTCATATAGTTCTAACTTCCCAAGTAATTTTGTAGTCAATAATAAAATACATGGATAAATCGTGAATGCTAAGTAACATTTTTTTTTATTTATATTTTTTTCTAGCAAAGGTCATGAAAAGGGAAATCTGGGAGTTGGTAATGGAATCATGTTAACTACAATTTAGACCAGGATTCCTACCATAGTGTTTAAGATGTCCTGGGTGACTATAATTTCTTGGGTTGACTAAAATATAAGGATCAACTTCAAATGCAATGCAAATCTAATCTCCTTTCATCACCAGTTGCGGTAATCTGACCCGAACTCGACCCAAGGGGATTTCAGTCTGGAAAGATCAAGGTTCTGAGATTATTCTAGTGACCCCGAGATTTAAATTTTAATAGTATACAAGAATGCAAAGTGTTGATTTTTTCAATAGGTAAGGTTAAGCATGAATTTTATTCCATTTTTATCCTTTTACTTAAACCATAACCTATTATGTTCCAGCAACCAAGATCACAAGAAGAAACACCATGCACAAGAACACAAGATGTATCCTAGGAAACCCTTCTCAACAAGGGAAGAAAACCCATCCAAATCCTTTGCTATATTCTTCAAGAGAAATATCTTCACCACCAAGAAAACCTAGCACACAAGAGGGTGCTTGCAAACCCTAGAAGACTATCACCTAAGAGAGGTGCACACTTTTCCTAAGAAGATGTACTTGCTGAAATTTCCAAACTCACACAAAAGATATGATTCCCCAATGGGGAATTTACCTTTACTTATATTAGACTTGAACTATCAATAGAAGTGACTATTGTAACAACAGGTTTGACCTCTCTATCTCATAATATAATTAATATTAACCAAATTAATTATCTTTTACATTAATTATCAATTACATTAAGGTGGGGCTGACTTGTACCCTTTACATTACAATTAGGGTTACAGGCAGGTATGACTCTTGAAAAATATAGAAAGAGATCTCATACACCCACTACTACTCAGCCATTATGGGCACATCCATAGGGATGTCCATGTCTATGGCTCACTGCATTACACAGAAGAACCACTTCTCACTAGTGCTCAACCACTAGGATCACGTTCACCTGTGCTTGTCCACAGGCACGTCCACTCAACATATATTCTTTCCCACTTTATTACACATGAGAGTCATTTGTAGTTTCTCATAAACTCTATGATTAGAGGAGGCTAATACATCATCTTCATCTCTGTCTCATGACGATGCACCCAACACGTTGGGATTTCACACGTTCACCTTGTGCTCAGCCACAAGCACGTCCAACTCGGTAGATCTCCTTTCCCACTGCGTTACAAAGGCGAATCATCTGGAGTTATTCTCAACTCTCTGTAAGGAGGAGGACATATCTACATTCCATATCTGTCTCAGATAGGAACCACACACCCCTATCAGGGGATCTCTCTCAGGTTTGTGTCTTAGAGAATGTCTCACGTAGTTGCAATCATCAACACTCCCTCTCAGCTAGGGAGTCATTCTTCATCATGCCAAGTCTCACACGGATGTACTTTGAACTTTGTCTTGGTTTTAGTTATCAAAACTCCTTCTCAACTAGGGAGGCATCCGTCACTAAGTTAATTTGGTGAACATTTCTGCAATCTTCTCATGTTTAGGAAGGTACTGCATGTGTACTTATTTTCCTCTGCACCATGTCTCTGATATAATGATATTTTATCTCAACGTGTTTCGATCTATCATGAAACACTGGGTTCTCAAAGATATTTACACACACCTATGGTTATCATCATAAGATCCATCTCATGATCAAGTAAATGTGTCAGAAGCTTATGAAGCCATACTGCTTCACACACTCGATGCTACATACTCTACTTCTATGGTACTCAAGGTCACAGAGTTTTGTTTCCTACTGCATCAGGAAATCATGGAAATCTTCACGGTAATACAACAATCGAATGTGCTCTTCCTGCCCACTGTACTCTCTACTCAATCTATATAGGAATATCCATGCAAACTCATTTTCACAATTGGAGGCATATCTCAGGCCATATCTAACTGTGCCTTGTGTGTATCTCAAAGCATGCTTTACTATTATCCTGTGAATCTATCTTGGTTCGCTCATGCATTGACTAAGCATATTCACTACATAGCATGAATCAAGTCTGGTGTTAACCATATACATAAATGATCCGATCATATGTGGATCAATCTCGTTTGAGTCATCATCAATCATTTTTCTTCAAATCCATCATGGTGCTTTTGCATTCTGTCATACTGAACTTCTTTAATATTCCCATTGTATATTTTCCTTGGCTTAGGAAAAATCTCATTGGTTCTTTGACATACTTCCAAGAGGTAGTGCATCATACTTAGATCCTTCATCAAAATTCAAGGCTTACCTGTATCCAATAATAAGGCTTTCTGAATAAGTCATCAAAATCAGGCTCTCGTCACCAACACTATAATAATATAGGTTTGGATCAACAACACTCTTGTTGAAACACAAACTCATCATGAATCCATCCATCTGATATAGATTCCAACTCATGGAATGTAGTACGGATGGAAGTGTATCAGGCTTACTGGATCAAGTGTCACATCATAGAAAACTCCCTTTGTTTTTGAGAATCATCTGGCTATAGATCTTGCTTTGTATTTCTTGACACTTCCATTAGCTGCATGCTTGATCTTATAGATACACTTGGAATTCACCACAGACTTCCCTTCTGGTCTCTGAACAATATCTTATACATCATTCTTTAATATATACTGGTA
Organism: Picea sitchensis; assembly: GCA_010110895.2. Lineage (NCBI taxonomy): Eukaryota > Viridiplantae > Streptophyta > Pinopsida > Pinales > Pinaceae > Picea > Picea sitchensis. The sequence goes on from SNQJ01S0250615.1 coordinate 12,555, forward strand.
TTCTTTTGTTATGGTATCTTTCCATACTTGTTCTCTTGTTGTTTCTTCAAGGAGGTTCAGAATAAATGAAGTGGCTCATGAATGAAGGGTAGCTTTGAATTTTTTTTTTTCTTTCTCAAGGTGTCCTTTGAGGGACTTGTATGTTTCTCTATCTTCTAGAAAATTTTTGTCAACCCTGGGCATGCCTTTTATGCCCTACTATAATATATATGGTCATATCAACTGGAGTAGTTGAATTTGCTGGAATATTGTTTGTCTTCCTCTAAATTACTGAGGATATTAACTCTTTCTTCCTTTTATTTT
>SNQJ01S0250617.1:0-12857 GCA_010110895.2 Picea sitchensis
CTTCTTGAAACTCCACTATTTTAAAATGAATCTCTTTTGGAATACAACCTTCTATTGTCACACCACTCATTGTTGCAACATCACTCACTACTACAAGGTCTCTCCCTTGCAATTCTTTTATTGCTTCTTGATTTTTCTACATAAACTCCTTTGCCTCAATTTTTTCCTCCTTGTCATTTGCTAAAAATATTTACTTTTCACTCTCTTTTGGTGTGTTATCCATAACATGCACTTTACACAAACTTTCCTCATCATTTTCATTAACATCATGCACCCCACTTTCACAATCAAGACTCTTTACAACCACATTCAGAAGAATTATTTTTTCTTTCTCCTCTTATTACTTACTCTTATTGTCTCTCTTCATGTACACCTTCTCAAATCTCAAGGCTAAATTATAAGATTATTCTAATAACTACATCTTCTCCATGTTGGAGAATGGAAGGATTAGGTAGATCACAGAGCTAGTATTCCAAGAAAGAGGTGGTGTGTAAATACATCATTACAACACTTAAGAACAACTTAACATAGCTCAACATACATAGAAATGTAAGAAACCAAATATTTCCATATATAATACATATCAGACACATTTCTTATTTCTTCTTGATCAGTCCATAAGGCCATATTTTTATAGCACCAAGATGTAACCAAATCCCTTGAAGTGAGAAAGATTATGTCCACATATATTGACAAGGGTGCATAAAAAACTCCTTAATTCCTATGTTGTTCTGCACATCAATCAAATGCTTTGTTCTAATAATTGACTAGCTGAAGCCCCAGTTGACAATGTAGGCAGTCTTGTAGTTGACCACTCTACAACTGCTTATTTGAATCTCCTAGTCGACTGGAGATTGTCAATTTTCGGTCTCTAGAAGATATATAGGTGTGATTAACCTGCATAGCTTGTTTTTCCAACACCCCCTATCAACAGAATTATCTAGAGATCCAGGAGGTGAAATTACTTTTGTACACCCCCCCATTATTGTAGCTTCTTGAAGCTTCTAAGAGAGGATTCATAAAGATGTGAGAAACTTAATCATGTATGCTAGAATGAATAATATTCATAACCTTTTCTTGTACTAATCGGCTCAAATAATGAGCATGAATCACCACATGCTTCATTGTTTTGTGTGCAATAGGATTCTCTACATCATGTACACACTTTGATTATCACAATCTACCATAGTCGATATATTGATTTGGAAACCAGGTTATCCCATGAGGTGTTGAATCTATATTAACTTTGTGCCAACATGCACTACACCATGATATTATACTTTTGTGGTCAAAAGAGAGACCGCCTTCTACTTTTTACAAGACTAGATAATGGGTCCAAAACCAAGACAAAGCACATATTCAGTTGTAGACTTCCTATCGTCACCATCTTCAAGACAATTTGGGTCAATGTAATTAATTAACCAATTCACTTTGTCAGTGATATTTTTATACCAAGTTGGGAAGCTCCCTTAATACAGAAAAAAATTACACTTGTGGATTTAAGGTGACTTTCTCATGGACCTTTGATAAAACAAGAAACCAAACTCATAGTAAAGGAAATATCAATTGAATGTGATTTAAATATATAAGGCTATTGACAAGTTATTGATAGAGTGAAACATTGACTTTTGAAGAATCACACTCCTTGTTCAATGACACTCTCAATTGATAAGGTGTATCACAAGGTTTAATGTCTTCCATTCTCAACTTCTATAAAATATTCAACACATATTTAGGTTACAACACTTAAGCAGAGCACACCATGATTAGAACATCACAGTGCATGTTGAACATCTTGATCTACATGATTACCATGATGATAATGGCCCAAGGGGTTTACGTGTTAAGTCTCACGATACAACCAACTTCCATAGAATCTAGAATATCTTTTCCACATATAACCATTGACTGTAAGAGTTGATTCTGTTAAATTCTCTCTATCGAGTCAGCTCAACAAGGCTCAACCTGACTTCTTACCCATCAAAATCATATTCAATTTTTGGGTTGGTTGATCCACTGCTTTACCATCTTTGACTGATGGTCAATTGTTTGACCAAAAATCACGTTGACTACTCGACCTATTGGTGTGGTTTGTTGGTCAATTACTCGACCGAATGTATCTAGTTGTAGGTAGAACTCTCAATCAACTAAACCTGGGAGATGTGCGATGAACCATCAATTGTTGATTTTCCAACACCCCCCCATTAGCACACAACTCTGGAGTTTCAGTAGGTGAAATTACATGATTAGGACACCCACCCATAATTGCATCCTAAATCCCAAGCATCATGCAAAGCTTGATAATTCTTGCTTCAACTAAAGGTTTGGTGAATATATTAGAAAATTGATCTTATATTCTACAATATTCAAGAGAGACAATGTTCTCATGAACCAAATGTCTCAAATGGTAAGCATGGAGCTCAACATGCTTCATCTTACTATGAGGAACAACATTGTAAACAACTTGTATAACACTCTTGTTATCATGGTATATTTTCATCAAGGTTTGAATAGGAAGGTCAAGCTCTCCCAAAAGTTAGAGAATCCAAACTTCTTAAGTACTTTCTTCAATGACAGCATGATATTCTACTTGTGTAGTTGATAAAGAGACCACCTTCTATTTCTTGCATGACCATACCAAAGGTCTAGTTCTATATCGAAACACATATACATAAGTGGAATTTCGATCATCGTCATTGTCAGACCAATTGGAGTCAATGTAGCTAATCCAGGTGGATATCATTGGCCACCCACCTATTCCACTAGCTCAAAGAAAAGTTTCCATTTTGGAATTTTGTTTACAATTTTTCATGTCCCAAACTTTTGAGGTTGTTTTTAGGCCCTAAACGACATTTTTTTGGGCTTGGTAGCACTTATCATGTACATTAAAGAAGATTCTAGGCCAAAAAAAATATGTACTCCTTGGATATACCATTCCAATGGTGTATTGAGCGGCCCAAACAGAGATTGTATGAAAAAGTTACACCCTCGGGAAGTTGACGTATAAACTTCCCCCATTGGGGCCCATAAACGTTTTGACGTTTCATCTCCTAGGGTTAAGGTTTTGGATGTTTAGGGATTTCTCATTTATTTTTTATGTTAAAAATGCCTTTGGAGCCTAATTATTCTCATCTTCTTGTAAATGATCATATCATTCACATATCTTCTCAGAGATACGATGTTATCATTTGAGAAAGTTTGTTTCAGTCTATATTTTTACAGTTTCAACAAGTTCTCTTTATTAATAGAATTCAAGTTTTAATGTATCTCTGTGTTTTTCTTTGCTATATTTCATTTCGTTCCATTTATAAATATAGATCAATGGTATCAGAGTGGTTTTCTCTTTATTTGTTTCTCTTTGCATATCCCCAACGAGGTCAGGGTACAAGGAGTTAGGACTTGAAGTATTTGAGCCCTTGCAGGACCGTCCCCACCAATCATGATGGCCTCCCATGGTGGAACAAAAGAGAGATGATGGAATATGAGATCCTTTTAACCTATTTCTCAAGGAATCCCTTGTGTGACAAAGGAACGAGATGATGGATAACTTTGAACAAATCCTTCAATGAATGCTAACAAGTGACACATATTCATCAAGAGACCACTTTGGAGGCACCTCCCCCTTCAAGGTACAAGTCAATTTTGATATCCCCTTATTTAAAGGCCAGATAGATGTAGGTGTTGTAGATAAATGGTTGAATCTGCTAGAAGGGTATTTTTCGGTCCATAATTTTTCCAATAGAGAAAATATTACCGTTTCACTCCTTAAGGTTATCCCCCATGTCAAGGATTGGTGGGAGACTAACTGTGAGAAAATGGGCACTGAGGAATCTGCAATATTTTCAGTCGCACCCACTTAGGATTCTTTCATGGATGTTATTAAGGAACAATACTACCCTGTTGGAAACCACAATGACCAATATATGAAATGGACCAAAATGCGATAGGAAAGGGACCAAACAGTATGAGGGTTCACAAATATATTCCATACCTTGTGCACTAATATGGGTATCAAAGACTCCGAACAACATATGGTGCTCAAGTACCATGAATTTATTCATAGATACATCCAAACAAAAATGGATTTTCTTGACATCTCATCATTGGGCATGACTTATTGATATGTTGTCAAAATTGAGCATAAATTTAAACAAAAGAAGCGGGATTTTGGGTTTGCAAATTCCTCACAACAAAATTAGGGCAAAGGCAACCCCAACCCATAGAAGAAAGGATAGAGTAAGGATGGACCCCCTTAGGAAAACCAATCCAAGCCGTCAACAAATAAGGGTAATGAGAAGATGAATAAAGACACTAGGAAGTGGTATGAATTCCATAAAATCCCTTGGAATAACACCAATGAATGTTGCTCGAAGCAGTTGTTGGTGGTCAAGATAAAATCCTCAGAGTCATAAAAAGGTTATGACTCCGAATTAAATCCAGAAAAGGGGAATCATATCATTGATGCAAAACCTAGTGCCATTGTTGCTACCACCAAGGTCTATTTAAGTGAACTAGAAGAATTGGAGGAAGATGAACTCCTTTTTCACTCACATATGTGGGTGAAGGGTGCTCCGATGAATTTCATTTTCAATAGAGAAAGTCAAAAGAACCTGATCTCAGTAGAGGTAATCAAGTAGTTGAACTTGTCGATGACACCACAACTTCATCCCTACACCATTAGGTCACTCTTCCAAGGAAGAGATCATCATTTCAGCCAACACTATTGTCTTCCCTACGACATCAAGTCCTTAAAGGATGAGGTATTGTGTGATATTTCCTCCCTTCAAGTTCACGATGTTCTTTTAGGCCAACTATACTTTTGGAAATGACATGTTGTATATGAGTTTAGAACTCTCAATGTTACTGTTACTTTGGATAGACAATTGTACAAGATACGAGAGGTATCTTAGCATACTTCCATTTCTTTGATCTCTGCTAGGAAATGTCGAAAGTTCATTTCCCATACTGGGAATGTTTTCTTCTTCATGATTCGATCTCAAAGTGAATAGAAATTTGTAGCCACATCCATGGCCTCTATACAGGGTTTCTCCACGTAGCAGAAGTATGTGGAAAATATCATGGAAGAATACAAAGACATCTTCTCCTCATCCACTGGGCTATCACTGCAATGTCAGGTCAAGCATTCAATCGATCTAACCCCAAATGCATCTCTACCCAATGGGCCATTATATCGCCATTCTTTGATGGAAAATGAGAAAATCAAGTGACAGATCTAAGAGAGGCACATCCGACCTAGCTCCTCACTATACGAGAGCCCAATTTTACTCATGCAGAAGAAATATGGGACTTGGAGACACTACATTGATTACAAGGCCCTAAACAAAATCATAGTCAGGAACTGCTACCCAATTCCTCAAATTGATGACCTTCTTGATCAGCTCAAGGGAGACAAGTTTTTTAGTAAGATTGACCTGAATTCTAGCTACCATCAGGTCCCAATAGAATAGACTGATGTATGGAACACTGATTTCAAGTCCAAAGAATTTATTTTTGAATGGCTAGTCATGCCCTTTAGTTTAACAAATGCTCCAAAAACTTTCATGAGATTGATGGAAAATATAATATGGCCTTTTACCAATTATTTTGTCATGGTATATCTGGATGATATCCTCATCTTCAGTACAAATTGGATATAACACTTGCATCATATTCAACGGACCTTCACACTCTGCAAAAACACAAGCTATATGCTAACTTGGAAAAATTCTCCTTTGGCATGAACAAGGTCCAATGCCTAGGATACATTGTTGATGACCATGGTGTGCATGTGGATCCAGCCAAGATCCAAGTCAATTTTGATTGGCTAGCCCCGACCACACTAACTGAGCTTTGAAGTTTCTTATAACTTGTCAACTTCTATTGCATGTTTGTATTTGGATTCTCCCATATTGCATGGGCCCTCAGCCAAGTGACCAAGGGTGGTGGAAAGGATAATTTTTTGTGGGGGAAGTCACAACAACAAGTATTCTATGATATGAAAATTGCTTGTGTTCAGCTCTAGTACTCTCCTTACCCAATCTGCAACAACCTTTTGAGATTGAGATCAATGCCTTAAACTATCTCATGGGTGTAATTCTCACTTAGCACAGTAATCCAGTGCCATATCATAGTGAGACACTATCAAATGTCGTTCGTAAGTACCCCACCTATGACAAAGAAATGTATTCCATTTTACAAGCTTTGTAACATTGGAATAACTAGCTTATCGAGAAGGAGACAATCATCCTCATTAATCACATGCCTTTGTAGTTCATGCAGACAAAAGGAATCAAAAGTGGTCCACATACTTGCAACAGTTCCATATCAATATCAAATATAATACAAGGAGTAAAAATCATATCGTTGACTGCCTCAGTCGACCTATAGTTGTAGCCTTAACCACAGTGCTCCACTCTTGTGGCCATGAGGCATCCGAGTGGCCCAAAGTGTACAAGAGTGATCTTGACTTATCTACCACTTACCATATGCTAGGCAGACATGACTGTCACTAACTTTCATCTTCAGGACAAACTATTATGCCATCTGGGCCACCTCTGTTATCCTTTAAGAGAGCGTGCGAAGATGATTTGGAAATCTTACTACAACCGGATGGCAGGACATTTTTCCATGGAAAAGACCATGGAAGTACTACAAAATAATTTCTATTGGCCGAAACTACATCAGGACGTTGACAATATCTAACATGACCTAAAAATGTACACATCGACATCAACATATAAATTAATTAAGTATACCATCATGATCAACAGGAAAAATGCACATCTAATGAACAATGTTATAACATACACATCTATCAAGAACATTTAACAAATATGTCTAACATTACCTAAAAATATACACATGAACATCAACATATAAATTAAGTACATCATCTACATGATCAATAGAAAAACAAAAACACCATTATTGACGGATGAGGTTCCATTCCGCACCCCCTCCATCATTATGGATTTAACAAGAGGGGGGGGGTTCGAAATCGGAGACAATGTATGCGCGCATCTGGATGGCCCAAGTCTCAGCATTTATATCTACGGTCTGTATTGGATTCCGGACCCCCCCATCGATTCTGCCTTTAATGGAGGTGGAAGTCGAATGGATTTTTACTCTGGCGGGCCCCCTATTTATGCGTGGCATGAATATCTTGGTCCCACAGTCCTCACCACCTACCATGTCCCTTTTCTCCAGTCACATCTACCTCGGCACCTCTCCTGGGGGGGGGGGGGTCCGGAATGGAATTTCACTCTAGCGGGCCCCCTATTTGTACGTGGCATGAATATACTGGTCCTAAGTCCTCACCACCTACCATGTGTCCCTTTTCTCCCAGTCACATCTACCTCAGCACCTCCCTCCATTCGTTGTCTCCTGTCCCCGTATCACTTCCACGAAAGCACCCCTTTTTCCCCGCCTCACCTTCACCATACCGACACCTGCAACATCCTCATCGAGTATGCCACATCTTCCACCTCTCATCCTGTGAGTCATTCTGTTGGTCCAGGTGGCCCCTTGAAAAGACCTCCACATCCTCAAAAGGCAGAGTTGACCAGAGCCATTCCTGATCCCAAGATGGCAGTTATTGCAGTTGTTGGAGGTGGTTAGACATCTTCTCCGCCATAAAGGGAAAGTCCGGCGATGAATTAAAAGCATGTCGGTTCACCCACAGGATGGTCAAGAGTTCGATTGCATCTTCCATAGGTGCATGACCTGCCAGAATCTGCATGTGCAGATTGTCAGTGGGCATGCAGATGCAATGTTTTTAATGCAGTGTCTTGGTTTCGCTGTTGTTTTCTTTTTGAGTATATGTAGGCAATTTTGCCATTTTTGTAAGGGATCGTTGGTTGAGCAAGGCTCCTGGTTGTAAATCTTGAATGAAGCGTTGTTATTCTGGTTATGCATGGACTCTTGAGACTTCTTGCCTTATGAATGTCAGTTTCTTTCACGTCTTTGTTTACACTGTGTTAGAGCAGCTCGAAATTGGAGAATCCAGTCGAGTTGTAACTGTTATAGGATGATGTAGATTGGATCACTGTAATAGTTGCATTGTTTCTAATCGATCCTTGTGATTTTCTTAGTGTTGAGTGACTTGGAATTGGAGAATCTAGTTGAGTCCCCCTTTCAGTTTCTCGAAACCCTGAACCAAGAGGATCTTGTATTCAAAGTTTTTCCTCTACAAACTGCTGAAAGGCCTGTTGCTTGAGGTAGTTTGCTCACTCTTCTTACCAAGTCTTCCACCTGTTCATCTTTTAAATGACTCACTGACTGAAGTTAGATCAAGACCTCCTTTGTTCCTTGCATACCAAACCCAGTCCTCGAGTTGGAGTGATATCTCCCTGAGTCTCTACCCATTTGATCACCCCATTAAACAAATTGTGACATAAAACTGATGGGCATTGGGCTCTACTCCTACAAGCAATCCAGGAGTGACTTCTAATGCCAACAAGGTGAATTTGATCTTAGAGAAGAGCCAATTAGTGCACTAGAGGAACTCGGGAAGGAAAGAAAGAAAAACAAGTCACTCAAGGAAGAGTTAAAAATGAAAGAGGGATCTCATAATTCCAACTCTGAAGAACTAGACCAAATGATCATGAGTCCAAAATTCAAATAGAAGAAGAAATAAGAATTGAGGAAATACTTAGAAGTTACTTAGAAGAAAAGGAGAGAACGATTGGAAGCTTGGAAGAAGAAATAGTCTCTTTAAGGAAATATCTTCAGAAGAAATATATGCAGCAGAAGAACACCAAAATATTGGATCAAATCATCAGTAGTCAAATATCATCAGATGACAGGTCCAGACTAGGATACAATCAAGTATAGAATGAGAAAGGGTCGAGCTCCATGAAAATAGAACATGAAGGAGAACAAATAAGATATGTAGAGATTGTCAAAGTTTTAGTCAAGAAGGAAAAATGCAAGCCCCCAAAGAATAACATTACAGAAACAAAGAAGATTCAAGAAGACAATTCCAGAAGGAGTGCATCACAAAAAATATAATCTATTCCCAGGTATCAAAGATTATTTTATCATCATTGTTTTAATTGTGCTAATTTTGGACATAAAGTTGTAAACTACAGAGCCTATGACAAGAATGGAAGAAACAATGCAGGGTACTTAAATAACAATTATCCCAGAAGAGCTTATGAAGCATATAAAAAGAACCAAAACAGTTTTGTTTCATTGATAAATGAAGTAGAATGTTATAAATGAAACAATTGTGGTCACATAGCGAAGAATTGTAGATTGACTATTCCACTGAGGGAATCAAAGAAGAACATTAGCCGTCAGTTATCAGAACCACAAGAAATATGGAAAAGAAAGAAGAATCAATGATCACTTGCTCTATAATCCCAACACAAGAAAATTATTTGGTATGTTGATATTGGTTGTTCAAATAATATGATAGGTGACAAGAATAGGTTTCTAACTATGAAGAAAGAAAAATATGGATCAATTTCATTTGGAAATAATAATTCAACCAAAATTACAGGTAGAGGCACAGTTAATCTTCGAAGAAAAGATACCATGGCAGAAAATGTTCTACTGGTTGAAGATATGAATCACAATCTGTTGAGTGTAATTCAAATGTGTGATCAAGGAAACACACTTCAGTTCGACTAAGAGAAATGTGAAATAAGAAAAGAAGGATAAGGAAGTTTAGTGGTGACATCTATAAGGACTTGGAACAACATATATGTTTTGAATGAAAATGGAAAGGAAAGTTGTTGTTTAGGAAAGGAAAATGAAAGTTGGCTCTGGCACAAAAGAATGGGTCACATGCACTTTGACAATGTTGTCAAAATCAACAGAAAGGAAGTAGTAAGAGAAATGCCTCAAATCTCAAAACCATCAAATACTCTAGGTAAGCATTGTCTACAGGGAAAATATACCAGGACCAAGTTCAAATCAAAAGAGTGCTCAACAACAAAACCATTGGATATTGTACATATTGATCTATGTGGAACATTAATGACAAAGGGATTAAATGGTGGGCAATACTTCATGCTATTAATTGATGACTACACAAGAATGACTGCAATTTGCTTTCTTAAGAAGAAGTCAAATGAATTTGAGCACTTCAAGATATACAAAGAGAGGATTGAAATATAGAGAAACTTGAAAATAAAATGTCTAAGATCAGACAATGGTGGAGATTTTATGTCAAAAGAATTCATGGATTTTGGTGGCGAATATGGGATAAAAAGGAAATTCCCAACAGCCAGGACACCTCAACAAAATGGAGTTGTTGAAATAAAGAACATGACAGCACAAGAGATGGCCATAACCATGTTGAAATATTCCAAGTTGGGTGACATGTTTTGGGCATAGGTAGTACATACAACAGTTCATATCGTGAATAGAGGAATTATCACAAGTAATAGTGATAAGACTCCCTACGAGCTATGGAAAGGAATACTTCCAAATGTGAAGCATTTAAGAGTGTTTGGAAGAAAGTTCTACATCAAAAGATAATACAACGGGATTGGAAAATTTGACTCCTGAGTTGACAAAGGCATATTTGTCAGGTACTCAAGAAAAAGAAATCCATACAAGTGTTTCAATCTGAGACTCAACAAAATAGTGGAAAGCATCAATGTATAGATTTACGAGACAAGTGTAAGAAATCCAAAAGAGGAAAGAAAAGACTCAATAGAGTAGGAAGAAGAAGAGGATTTGAAAGAATAAGTAGAAGAAGAAGAATCGTAATAAGATGAAGAACAACAAAATGCATAGAAAAAGGAATATGACTAGCAAAACCTTCAAATCTCTCCCAAAACACCTAGTCGACGAGTGCAGAAAAATCATCCATCAGAACAAATCATTGGGAATAAAGATGCAAGACTTGAAACTTGAAGAAAATTACACTCACCAAAACAAAGACATATAGCATTGTTGTCCACATTTGAACCCATTAGTTTTGAAGAAGCTAACACTGATGAACAATGGATTAAAGCTATGGAAGAATAACTAGATCAAGTAGAGAAGAATGAAACATGGGAACTTTTTCCAAGGCCTAAGGATAAGAATGTGATTGGCACAAAATGGGTATTCAGAAACAATATGAACGAGGATGGACATGTAACCGGGAATAATGCAAGGTTAGATGTAAGGGATATGCTCAGGTTGAAGGAATAGATTTAGAAAAAACGTTTTCCCCAGTTTCCACAATGGAAGTAGTCAGATTGATCTTGGATTATGCATGTTCGAAGAAAATAAAAGTATATCAGATGGATGTAAAATCATCCTTCCTAAATGGAGAACTAGAATAATAAGTCTACATCGAACAACCATAAATATTTATACTGTCAGAAAAGGAAGATTGTGTTTGCATTGAAGAAGGAACTATATGGACTCAAACAATCCCTAAAGCATGGTATTCAACATTGGATAGGTATCTACAACAACAAGGGTTCAGGAAAGGCAATGAAGACAACAATCTCTACATAAAGGTAAATCAAAATATTTTTTTGATAATTGAAGTTTATGTTGATGGCATTATTTTTGGCAGTAATGATGATAGGATGAGTAAAAAATTTGCTAAAGACATACAGGATGAATTGGAAATGTCATTACCTGGTGAGTTTTTTTTCTTTTTAGGACACCGCATATGTCATCTAGATATGTTTATTTTCATCTACCATACCAAATATATCAAAGAAATGTTGAATAAGTTTGGAATGGTAGATTGCAAGCCCATAAGTACTCCCATGCAGACCAGTGGAAAATTGAGAAAAAATGATATATCCAAAGATGTAGATAAGAGACTCTACAGATTGATTATTAGCATTTTGCTCTATGTGACCGCATCAAGATTGGATGTGATGCAAGTAGTTGGACATGTGGAAAAATTTCAAGCATCACCGAAGGAAACACATGTTATGGTAGTAAAGAGAATATTAAGACATCTCAAAGGAACAAAAGACTATGGATTATGGTATCCAAAAGGGAATAATCTATCTCTAGTTGCATACATAGATGTAGATTGGGCAGGAAGTGTTGATTATAGAAGAAGTACAAGTGGAGCAACCTTCTACTTGGGTGATTGTCTGGTATCTTGGTTGAGCAAGAAATAGTCTTCAATGTCATTTTCCAGCAAAAGAAGAGTATATTTCAATAGCATCATGTTTCACACAGGTTCTTTGGATGAAGAAAACTTTGTAGGACATATAGGTGGAATATGATGAGCCTATTCCAATATTCTGTGATAAAACCAATGCTATAAGTATCTCTAAGAATACAATAATGCACTCCAAGACGAAACACATCCTGATCAAGTTTCACTTTCTACAGGAATAGGTTACATAGAAGAACATCAAGGTAGAGTATGTTGGTACAAAAGAGAATATTGTAGATATCTTCACCAAGCCTCTTTTGAGGGAAACTTTTGAGTATCTTTGAGAGAAACTTGGAGTAGTTTCAGCCCCACAGTGAATTATTTTTGAAAAACTTGAATGCTTTTTGAATTATTTTTATCAGATATGCACACGAGGAAGCACCATGAAGATAAACATCAATAGAGATCAGAGGCTTATTGACAAGGGGAGCATCCCCAAGGAGAATGCATCCTTTTAAATTAATTTCAAAGGGGGAGAGAAAAATAAAGGCGTGAAGACAGGGGGAGCCAACACATGAAGACAAGGGGAGCCAAAACAAGAATAAGTGTTGCCATTTTTGTGTCTAAGTGTTGCCATCAATGCCACAGGGGGAGATTGTTGAAAGATTAATTATTGTAGGGATTAATTATTAATTGTTAAAAAATATTTCAAGGATTAATTAACTATGCATGGATTAATTAATTATAAATAAAACATTAATTATCGAAATTTTATATGTTGGAAGATTGG
>SNQJ01S0250618.1:0-10795 GCA_010110895.2 Picea sitchensis
GTTTATGGAAGTTATAAGATGTCTTTTTGTATTTTTCTACAAAGATGTTATAAGGAGGGTTTTTGTACAAATTGTTTTTTGAAGTTATAAGACGTTTTGTTGTACTTGGTGTTATAAGGATTTTTTGGAAGTTATAAGAGGTCCAACATATTTAATAAATTGAATAAGGGGGTCTTAGGATCTTTATGTCTGTGCACCTTAGTCACTATTGATGTTTTGAATAGGGGTGTTATCACTGAAATTTCGTCCGCACAGGGCGACAAGAACTCCGCATCGTCAACACAGAACTGGAGTCATTCATGGCACAGGGTTAATTCCACAGCACAACAAAAGGTCTAAAAACTATACAAATGATCAAAAAATTCAAAGGCGCTTTACAGAACATGGGTGCGCGCACGCACGCGCGTAACAACATCGTACAAGGCGCGCCTGCGCGCACGATGCACGGCTGTTGGGCGAAAAACCCGCGCGCCTGCTAAACGACGCATTTATGAAACCGGTCGGCCTCCCAACCACTAATGGATCAGCTCCCAAGTCGATTTGACACCAAATCCGAGCTCAATACATAAGCGCGCGTGCGCACGCGCGTAACAAAAAAGTACAAAGCGCGCATATGTGCAAAAAGCGCGGCTGTTGAGTAAAAAACCCACGCGCCTGCCAAAAGACGCATTTATGAAACTGGTCCGCCTCCCAACCACTAACGGATCGGCTCCCAAGTCGATTGACACCAACCGAGCTCAACTCTGGGCCGGGCTCTAAGACCTAATGGTGCCTTAAAGAGCCCCTATTCACATTCAAAAGAGGTCGTTATTAATGACCCAATGATTGGCTATAAAAGCCATGAATGACCACCATTTCTTTAAGGAATTCTTTTCATACTGCTATGTCACCAGATTGCTAGAGACCCCTTTTTTTGGCAACACACATTGTAAGTTGGATTTCATAAGCTATTCACCACTTGAGGAATAAGCTTGGAGTTCTTTCACCCACATTTCTACCTTTTCTTTGTAAGGAGAGCAATCACTTGAGGGCCTCATGAGCCTTCCATTGGAGAGTGGAAGGGACCCAAGTCCTCTTTCTCCATTGGTGTATCTTTGATTTCATCAATCGTGAATTCTACCTTATATATTGGTGATATCGGTCCATTTTCATTTGTTTTTACTTTTTGTTCCTATGTTCATAGTTTCCACTTTTGTTTTGCTTAATTCCCTGTTAATAGCTTTGTTGTTTCTAACCTTTTACCATACAGTTGCCATGACTAGCAGAGCCCAACTAGGCATGTAAGCACTCACTTTTTGCTCACTACTGCTGACGAAGAGGAAAACAAGGGGGTCTTAGGATCTTTGCGCTACTTTAAATACCATTGGTGTTTTGAATAATGGGGTCTTAGGATCTTTATGTGTCCACCTTAGTCACTATTGGTGTTTTTTCGTCTTGGTAATTTCATTTCATTTTTTTAACACTCATATGCAATGAAGGCAACCGAGGAATTAAAATGCATCCACTCATGCAAAGAAGGCCACAAATACAAAAAACACATGCACTCTAATCATTGAAGGACAATTCTAATTAATGACAACATTGGCATGAATAACAAGATACTTTTTGGCAACAACAACATGATAAATAAATGTTCACTTGATGTTTGACCAACTTCCCTAATTCTATCATACAACATCTCTCTTGTATTTGTAATAAGTCTTGACTTCTTTGTTGAAGTAACTTTTTGAATTTGTAAGAAAGCATGTACAACCCACCTGAAATGGAATAAGAGGGTTCTAAAAGAGGTCTCCTTCATAATTTTTAATATGTTCTAAAAGAGGTCTTCACACTTTTTAAGTCTTATAATTATTGCATATTTCACACACTTCATAACAACGAGGATTGAAGAAATATTTACAATGGTGCACACATTAATCAACTCCTTTAACCCATAATCTACATTTGCAATAAACAAGTGCACCCTCACTACAATGCTTACTTTCTTACAAGTAATGCACATGAAGGTTGATATGTTCAAACTTCAAAACAAACTATTATCTAATGAATTAAGTCTCATTTGACATCAACAATGTGATTTCATACTTCTCAAGGGTAATCCATTGTTTGGATTACATATTGACGAACAAAATGACATCAAGGATGAATGTGACTTCAATGAAGACACTTAGTTGACAGATGATGACACTAATAAGCATGAATATGTGTTGGATGAAGTCCCTATGACAAAAAAAGTTGCGGATAAATATGAGGAAGAAATTAGAGTTGTTCGGCCATGGGAATAACTGGAATTAAAATAGAATTGATATGGATTAGGATGTGAAAAGGATGTTGATAACATTTTTATTCCTAATTATTGCAAACCTATTCTCTTTTGTAAGTGGAGGTTTTTGAATGATGATCAAAAGACGGAGCTTGAGATATTGGTATGAACATGCACATTATATTGTTGATTATCAGAATGACAATGATGATGTGGATGTTGATGCAGTTAAGGATGATCATGATGGTGATGTAGTTGTTGAGACTGTTGATGTTTCTATAGGTTTTGTATATTTGTATGATCATGATGATAGGTTGGATAATGAACCCTACAATGCAAACACTGTCATTGGTTTGGCCATGATGAGTCAAACTGCTTTGATCTTCACCCATGTAGTTTTTCTGGAAAGACCAATCACCTCTCAGTAAGGTTTCATAGTTATAAAGGAAATTCAAAGGAAACATATTACTTTGAAATGGTTATGGAATTGGCATTGGAGTTTGGAAGAAAAATTATTGGAATGATCTTATCGATGGGTTCAAACACATGTACAACCATGATTACAAGGAGCAATTTCTATAGTGGATGGTTCTCAGAGTTTTGATTTGATGATTTGAGGGAAAGATCGGGGACCACTTGAGTTTTTTTATTTTTAAGTTGAAGATCGATTCTTTCGACTCTGCTTAAAGACATTTTGATAACACTTTTCACTTTTAAGGGGGGTATTTATGATGTTACAAACTTCTCACCTTTCGTTTGGATGTAAGTGAAATTAGTGAGAAATGTCAAATTTCAAGTTTCAAAGTCTACCTTAATGGTTTGCTTGTCTCGTGATGATGAACACTATTTTTATGATGATGATTGATTCAAGTTACATGATACATAATTGATGGTTTTGACATTGATCATTTGAGGGATTGATTTTTCAAATGGACGATGGATTCAGGATTGTAGATGCATTCATTCATGATGATTTATATTTTATACTTGATGATTGATTTGATGATTTGGATTGGTTAGTTTGACCTTAAAAGGATTTTCATTGAGATAGTTCAACAAATGATTTTATGATGGATTCAGTATTTTGATGGATATTGGATGGATGACTTGCCACATTTTGGAATTTGATGGAATTCAATCACCTTGTGACTTTGATGGTGGTCTAATACCAATACTACTGATGACATTTTGATATTTTGATCTGGAATTTGATTTGTGATAGTACCAACGATTCACCTAGTTTACTACCCATGATTTTTTTATGGACACAAGATTTTTTGGATACAGGGTTCAGATGCCTTTCGACACTTTTTTCTACCAGGTGGATTTTTGACAATTTTTTAGTGTGTCGATCCGAGAGTGGTTTGTGAACTTATTTGTTCACTTGATAGTCTTTGGAATTTATAGGGATGATCTTCAGATCTAGAAGATGTCAGTTGTTTCTTCTAAATTTGTGTTTTGCACATTCAGGATTGCCAGTAATTTTCAGGACTTGAGATGTGTTGGACATGTAGCCAATTCACTTCTCATTAGGGTTTGATCTCATTAGTTTTGGTTTCACTTTAGTGAACACCTATAGGTTGTCTGGATCATTTGTTACACAATGAGTTTTCTAGACTTGGTTTCAACATCCACTTTTGATGGTTTTCCATGGAGATCTTCATTGAAAGTCATGATATTTTAGACCATGAGTTACAGGTTGAATACTTGTCAACTTTTCACTAGTCCTTGTTGATGAGCTGATACATTTGTACAAACTTAAGATTAAATGGGGGATTTTTAGAAATAATCCTAAGTCCTAACTAGATCTTAACAATCAGTTAGTTATGATATGGTTCTTGGGTTGTTACATTGAGTTGTATTATTAATTTACAATTGATGTACATATGAATTGATTCAACTTCCATGCCTTTTCCACATGTCTTCTTGATTGATCATTTCTTGGTTATTTTCTTGTTCTCTATTTCTATCATATTTCCCGTGGTTTTGTTTGCAAGATCACCTATTTTTGAACCAAAGGAAGCTTATTTCCCTCAGCCTAGTGGGATATTGACACATAGAAACAAAAATTTTCGGTGTTAATGGTGGGCTTCAAGCTTATGCAATTGTGGGGTTTGCTTTGTTTTTTTTTTGTAGGTTAGATTTTGTATTACCTGTTAAAGCATTCAAAATAATGTACAGAGATAATCCTAGAGGCAAGGCTTCAAAAAATGAAAACCAACCTTGCTCCAAAGAAGTTTAAAACCAAAGGTTCACCACAAAGACAAAATATGAGTTGATATACATGCCAAAAGTACAATGAAGACTATTTAAGACTGATAACTATGCAAAAAACTAACATCTATAATACTATCAAAGTAAAAACTAAACCCCTAAACAATAATTTTATTAATGGGCCCTGTCATGCCCTGTATTGGTTGAGGGGGAATTTCTCAGATCCACTAGAGGAAGGAATATGGGGACATGAAGAAGAATCGCATCCTGGACCAGAAGAACCAACTTAAGCTGTGGAGGGACTTGTCAAGCATATAATGCCATGAGTGTTGAAATTCAATGATCCATGGGTTCGATTCAGAAGGTGAGGTGCACCATTTCTCTGTGGATGTCAAAGAGAAGTTGCTAAAGAGTATCCAAGGCCTGTTGACTGCAAGAGGGTCCTATCCCCTGACTAGAATCTGAATCCATTGAGCTAAATCTAGATGAAGGAGTTCCTCCACTACTACCACCCAGGTCAGGCAGACTACCAACTGGCATGCGAGGAGGAGAAACTAGCATGGGACCATATCCTAAGGAGTGCCCCTCAACATAAAACCATTCGATGTGGCAACCCCATTTTGAGGAAGCCTCCGACTGTCACTGTGCATTTCTCGATTCATGATTATGAACATGCGAGGATGTATCTTTGCGTATAGCATGAGAGATACTGCTTCATCGAGAGTGGGTTCTCTCTTGTCTTCAAACCATGATAATTTTTTTTTCACAAAACACTATAACCAAAAAGGGAGAGCGATAATCGAATTTGTGACGACTAACCATGATAAATACCCCTCTATTGAACTTGATTCCAATAACCATTAATGTTAGGAAACAAATATCCAAATAGCATACAAACATTATAATAAGTACTCCACGCCTTGACAAAGAGATAATTTCAGATAATAAGCCTCTTCGAGGGGGAAACCTCCCTATACACCACATAAATTCACAAATACAATATGATTCCAAATGAAAAGGTCTCCTTGGCATATATAAGAGTCTAGGAGGTACAATTACAACTAATGGAGGCAAGTTGAAATAAATAAAATAACAATACTAATGTAATATGCCCTAATTAAGGGGAAATGTGTCGCTATTTAGGGATTAACATGCCCCTCCCCTTTAGACAAATGTTGTCCACAACACTTAAGTAATTATAGATGCTTATGTATAAAAGACTCATCCTCCCAAGTGGAATCTTTAGCAGGTAGTTTCTTCCACTTAATGAGATACTCTGAAATGGATCTATTCCTCAATTGGAGAATTCTTATGTCACTGATAACTTCAAGCTCCAATATGATTTTTCTTTCCTCATCAAGTTCTGGAAATATATTTTATACTGAGATCTTGTCACCTATAACCTTGTTTAAGCATGAAACATGGAAAACTGGCTATACTCACGAAGATGCAGGAAACTCCAATTTGTATGCCATAGTACCAATCTTTTGCAACACTTTATAAGGGCCATAATACTCTAATAATAATTTATTATCATTCTTAKCTTGCTTGATGTACATCTATTTGTATGGTTTTAGTCTTAAAAACACCCAATCCCATACTTCAAAACTTCTTTCACTACGATGTTGATCTGCTTGTTGTTTCATGTGATTCTATTCCATGGTCGGGTTTTCCTTTAAGAGTTGGAGAACTTGTTGTTGATGCTCGATGTGCTTTTTCACTTCTTGAACCTTAGATTTTTATTTTAGATAAGAAGTGAAGGACGTTGGGATATCCATAGATTTCCGTAAATGGTGTCATTTTTGTTACAATATGAAAGAAAGTGTTATACCACCATTCTGCCAAGGGTAACCACTTGAACCATTGTGTTTTTGTCCATCAGATTGAGGATGATAAGATGAGCTATGAGCTAATTGAGTACCCAAACAAGAAAATAATTATGTCAAAAAATGTCCAGTTAAGATGGGATCTCTGTCACTTACAATAATCTTTGGGCTTCCATGTAGCTTTTGAATTGTCTCTATGAATGCGATGGCAACTGTATTGGATTTGAAAGGATGAGAGAGTGCACAAAAGTGTGCGTACATGGTAAGTCTATCAACAATCACCATGATGACACTCTTTCCTTCATAATTCAGTAACCCTGTGATGAAATCCATGGAAACCTCGTCCCAATGTTGACTTGGGATGGATAATGGTTGTAAAAGGCCTGGGGTCTTAATTGTGTCCACCTTATTTTGTTGGAAAACCAAACATTCTGCCAAAACCCTTTAAACATCAGTTTTAAGGCCATCCCAAAAAAACTCCTTCTTGACCTTGTGATAGGTTTTCAAAAATCACGAGTGCCCTCCTACCAGAGAGGTGTGCAATTCCAAAAGTACCTTTTGTTTGATTTTGGAGTTATTACATAAATATAAGCGATATTTGTACCATAGTGAATCATTTTTCCATGTAAATGTATCTAATGCACTGGAATCCTGCTGCAACCTTTGCATGAGAGCCCACACTTTTTTGTCATTCTTCCATTCATCCCTTGTTTTTGTTATCTAGTCAGGTTGGATGATAGAGATATCATAGAGAAAGGCCTCAACATCTTCATCCTTTCTTGAGAGTGCATCTGCCACAACATTTTTCTTACCTTTTTTGTATATGATTTCAAAATCATAACCCAACATCTTGGTCACCCATTTTTGCTATTCTTTTGAAGATAGTCTTTGTTCCAAGAAGTATTTAAGACCGTCATGATATGGTCTGACCTTGAAATGCCTACCTATTAGGTAAGGACACTATTTCTTCAATGCATGTAGTATTTCCATCATTTCCTTCTCTTAAATGGGTTTGTGTAAGTCCTTTCCCTTGAGTGGATGACTTTCAAAAGAAATGGGCCTTCCTTCTTGCATTAGAACATCCCCAATTCCATTTCCCGAGGCATCACATTCCACAATAAAGGTTTTGTGAAGTCTGGCATGGTCAAGATAGGAGCTTTTCACATCCCCTCTTTAAGTTGTTCAAAAGATTGAGTTGCCTCTGGAGTCTATGAAAATGCATCCTTCTTATTTAATTCCATTAAAGGTGTTTATATTCTTCCATAGTTCCGAACAAACTTGCAGTAGTAACCTATCAAACCCAAAAATACTCTAAGATTTTTCAATGTTTTTGGAATCGACTAGTCCATCATGGCCTTGATTGTGTTAGGGTCTACCTTGACACCTTCATGAGATACAATATTACCCAAATACTCTACCTCCTTCACCCCAAAGAAACATTTGGATGGTTTGGCATATAGTTGTGACTCCTTTAGTAGCTATAGCGCCTTGTCAACATGTCGAACATGATCCTCCCAAGATTTGATATAGATTAGTATATCATAAAAAATTCCTAACACAAATTTTCGAAGGAAGAGCTTGCAAATGGAATTCATCAACCCTTGGAATGTGGAAGGTGCATTTGTAAGGCCAAAAGGCATGACCAAAAATTTGTTCGACAACATAGGTATTCCAACAGAGGATGAACACCTTCAGTAACCACTCACACAACCAGATCAAAGATCAACACATCGAATTTTTGACATGGTAAAACACCTATGGGGAAACATCCATGACCCCAACCAATGCGGCCACTTGGAGCAGTTTATTAATGCAAAAGAAAAAGATTACAAAGATATTTTAAAAGAGAGTTTCTCACAATCAATCATCGGAAAATGACCCTCCATGCTCTTTAAATAGAGATCATGGACCAATCAGGTGTTAATCTGTGGATCAATGACCGTTAATATCGAAGAGAATATGAACCGTTAGATCACTCTATGTTGGGAACATATCGTGACCGTCAGATTTCCTAAGTACAAATTCATACTAATGCATACTAAGGAAACACACTAAGAAACACACTTTTACCTCATGACACATTAGATCAAGTAGATCTTAACTAACTCCTAAGTGTCTAAATATCCTAACATCCCCCCTTAAGAACAACTTGGGATGGGATTGGAGGATTTACAATAGTGACACACTAGGAGAAGGAAGGAGGCATTAGATCATATCCCCCCTTGATGAAAACTTCCTGAACTCCTAACATAGATAGAAGTTTGGAAAAAATTGTTTCTGTAAGAGACTTTGTGAAAATGTCAACAACTTGATATTTTGTAGGGAAAAGGGAACTTCAATAACTTGATCATGAATGATCTTTTTGATGAAGTGCATGTGTAGCTCGATGTGTTTGTTGTGCTAATGTTGAACTGGGTCTTTGGAGATCTTGATGACACTCTGATTGTCACACCAAAGGCTAGTCAGATGCTACTGCTAGAATCCAAACTTTGAAAGGATCTGTCAAAGCCACAAGGCTTCCTGACTTACATTTACCACTGCTCAGTACTATGCTTCTGCTGAAGAAATTGAAATAGCATGTTGTTTCTTACAGACCCAAGTGATAGGTCCTGAACCAAGGCTGAAAACATAACCTATAGTAGACTTTTGATCATCAGGGTCATTGAACCAATCTGAATCAGTGAAACCAACCAATAAAGGAGTCCCCCATGAACTGTAATGTATCCCGAACTGAACTATACCACAAACATAGTGAAGTATCCTTTTAGCTTCTTTGTAATGGATTTCATGGGGTGTTTGCATATATTGGGAAACAAGACCAAGAATAAGGGAAATATCAAGACGGGTATGAGTCAAGTATAAGAGGCTACCAACAAACTGAAAGTACAAGGTGGCATCAACTTCAGGATAAGTACAGGTGGCAACAATCTTGACTCCAGACAACAAGGGAGAAGGGGATGGTTTACAATCTTCCATGTGAAAGTAACGAAGAAGGTCACAAGCATACTTAAACTGGGAAATAAAAATTCCTTCATTGGTTTGCAAAACTTGGAGGCCAAGGAAATAGTGCAAAAATCCTAAGTCTGTCATTTCAAATTTCTTCTTAAGGCTATTTTTCACATGGTTTAAAAGTTTTGAGTCACTACCAGTAAGAATAAGGTCATCAACATAAAGGACAAGGATCATGAGATGGATTCCTACTTTCTTGGTATAGACATTAGGATCAAAATGACATCTAGAGAATCCAGTGTCAATAAGAAAGTTGTCCATTTTGGCATACCAAGCTCGGGGAGCTTGCTTAAGACCATAAAGATATTTCTTAAGGTGACAAACAAGTCTAGATTCATTTTGGACATAGCCAAGAGGTTGTTCCATGTAGATTTCTTCTTACAAATCTACATGCATGAAGGAAAATTTAACATCCATTTGATGGACCTCCCATTTATGTGAGGCAACAAGGGCAAGAACAAGGCAGATGGAATTTATTTTGGCTACAGGGGAAAAGGTTTCATTATAGTCAATTCCTTCAACTTAGGAAAATCCTTTGGAAACTAACTGAGCCTCGTGTCTTTCAACACTTCCATATGATGTATACTTAGTTCTGTAGACCCATTTACATCTGACAAGTTTTCTTCCTTTTGGAAGAGGTACAATATCCCAAGTATCATTTTCCATTGAAGAAGGATACTCTTCATTCATTGTTGTATCCCAATTTGGATGACTTGAAGCTTTTGCAAATGTCTCTGGATCATGAGTCTCTAAAAATTGAGCCAAAAGAGAAGAGGCTCAATGGAACTATGAACGTGTCCGAAGATGATATGAAGGATCACCAAAAATATCATCAACTGCTTCTCATGTTGAACAGACCCATCTAAGTTGCGATGGAGATGGTACAGGTTCAAAGGACTCATCTGGAGGAAGGTGAGCAGGCGGAGGTGGATTTTCATCCTCACTTTCATCATCTAAAGAAGAAACTAGAATAGGAACAGAAGAAGGCACAAACGTCGAAGATGGATTGCAAGCCGAAGAAGGCACAAATGACGAAGACGGCTTACAGGCCGAAGAAGGCATAATCGCCGAATTAGGCTTGCAGGCCAAGAGATTTTCATCAAATTTAACATCTCTTCTAATAATAATTTCATTACAATGTGGTTGAAGAAGTCTATAACCTTTTACATCTTCAGAATAACAAAAAAAATACACTTCTCACTTTGAGGCTGCAATTCTTTCCTTCTCTCATCAGGAATGTGAGCCCATGCTATACTGCCAAATACACGGAAGTGACTTACATATGGTTTAATTTTAGTCCAAGTTTCTTCTGGTGTTATAATTTTAAGAGCCTTTGTGGAAGTGAAATTTACTATATAATTTGCATAGTTGATGGCTTCCGCCCAATACTTTAGACTTAATCCCTTAGATTGGATCATACAATTAGCCATTTCTTTTAATGTGTGGTTCTTTCTCTCAACAACACCATTTTGTTGTGGTGTAT
>SNQJ01S0250620.1:0-12857 GCA_010110895.2 Picea sitchensis
GCAAGATTTGGGAAGATCATTTGAAACATTTGGAGATGATATTTTTAACCCTTCAACACAATTAATTGCAAGCCAACATGAAGAAATATGAGCTTGGAAAACAATTATTGTTGTGTATGGATTTGGTAGTTAGAGGATGTGAATTTTGTATTGACCTAAGAAATATAAATTTTGTTGTAAATTGGTTGATCCCAGATAATTTAATTGAACCAAGGTAATTCATGGGGTTAGCAAATTATTTAGGAATTAAGTGTCTCTTCAATGCACATTAGAAAAGGCAAGTAGAACCTTTCAATTCATTGCAATTGAAAACCAAGTAACATAATCTTTGACATGAAAGAATTGTAATGCATCAATATTAAATCTAATGAAACTTGCAATTTCATTTGAAATCAAAGAAAATGTCGCATGATACATAATGGGGGAACCTTTGATACAATGGAGGAGTTGGATAACATAACACTTGAAACTTTTGTTGGTGCAATCATAATATACCCCAAATAAGATAAGGAATTGTACATCATAGTTTAGGCATTGAAGTACTACATGAATTATTTGTTGGGAAAACAAAAAATAATTCACTCAAATCATAATATTTTATAATCCTTGTCAATTGATCCAAGTCACAACAAATTCCAGACTTCATGTGAATGGTATCCTGCAACATTTTGATTTGGTAATCAAGTATGATAAATATACAAAAAACCACATGGTCAATTTCCTTTAAGACCTCTTGGTTTTTATTTGACCATATCTCTAAAGATAAACTCTTATGTACTTGAAGAATATAAGGGATTACCTACATCTAGCTCAAATTTTGGCAAATGGTTAATGTAACATCCCACTCTAAACTTATTCTTTGGGGACGCGCTTTCCTTGAGTAGTCACGGACTTTATGATGTTAAACCATTTATACTTGATTATGATGTGATTGATAGATGACATGATGTTTTCTTGTTTGATGTAGGCGAATTGATATTGACTTCGGTTTATTATTGAGTGTCGGGGTTTTGGACGTTGAGGGTGGAGAGGCATCGGTAGAACCCCTTGGACTCAGTTAGTCGGGGAGTGTGCTATTGGGTTGATTTATTCGTGATATTTCATTGATGTGATGATTTGTTGACATGTTGACATGATTCAGCCGATGATCTGCAGTACGATATTAGCTTACCCGACGGGGCCTCACATATATGGAGTAAAGGGGCCACACGATTTCCATAGAGGTTGAAGGAGAGGTGTGGGCAACATGCTGCCTTATACACTGGCATGGCTCGAGCTGCGGCGGGATTGGAATTACCCTGGTTCAAGGAAGGATCCGCGATGCCATGAGGAGAGGCTGACAGTCCTCACGATGATTCTAAGGGGAAACATGCAAAAAGGCGAGGGCCTTATTCCTTAGAACCAACAGTCTCCACAAAGTTCACGAATTGGAGTGTTTGACTAGGGTTATAGATGTCTACAATCGATTCAGGTTAGTGATGGCACCGGGAGCCGCGTGGGTGCGCATCACGAAGGGCATAATCACGCAGAAACAAACACAAAGCCGAAATTGGCACCACTGAGCACATGGTGCATCAATGGAAGACATAGCCGTATGCAAAGGAAGCGAATGAAGATTGAAGTGGCACCCTTGAAGCACATAGGTTTGTCTTGAAGGGCATGTTGCATTGATATGGATGAAGGAAACAAACCTAAATATCCCCTAAAGACGGTAATGCATGGCCAAGTTCGCCAAATCGACACCCCTAAACAAATCGTCTTCTAGTTCAAAATCTAAACCTAAGAGTAAAAGAAACTGCTCTAGGGATAAAATTTTGTTTAACCTTGAGGAAAAGGGCCCTAACTCTAACTCTAAAAGGAGCCTAACCCTAATTCTAAGTAAATGAATCCTATAGAGGATGTGACACAATCCTTATGAAATATCTTTGAAGTAGCCAATTAACCTAATAGCAGGTGGAAATAATTGAGCAAGCAATGCCTCGCATTAGAAGTTTTGGAGCTGGGGTTAGCACCCCATCAATCGCGGTCTGGGAGAATACAGTTTTAGGGTATGTTTGGAGCTCTAGTTCTTGAGTTCATTAACGTTAACTTCATCCAACTACAAACAATATATCATTGGTGCTAGATTTCTGTAATCTTTTTTCAACCGAACAACTTTTGTGAACTCGTAACCTTCATTTCAAATTGAAACATAACTTTTCTTAAAGAAATAAAAATATACATAAGAATGCAGTTCTAGTTAACTGGAAGCGATAATAAATTTCATTGAAGGCCTCTCTTTATTTAAACACAACCTTCAATGAGGTTCATTAACATATTGAAAGCATAACTCCCTTATGAATGCAATAGGTTTTCAAAAATTAAACTAATTCATCAATAAACGAATACCAGGAAATATGGTTTTGATTAAATGAGCATGCTCGCTAGAGTGTAAGATAAATTGAATATAGGGGACGGCCCTAAAAGAGCTATATACCGCTAAAACTTTCATTTTATAAAACTTCGAAGATTTAACCAATAGTAATCCAGGTATTGTAGAATTATAAAAGAAAAATATATATATGAATTTAAAAGTAAAATGAAAGATTAGCGGCGCATTTACCTTTGGGTTTCTTTTAAAGAGAAATGATTTTAGAATGGAGGGATGAGTGACACTTGTAGGGCGGATTTTAGAAGTTTTTCGTTAAAACAAAATAAAATGTGATTTAAAATTCAAAACTCGATAAAAAGAGACATAGGAAAATGGGAGTTAGCTATTAGGTATTATTATCTTCGAAATGGTAAGCTGAATTCATTGCTTATGAGGAGTTGGACTTTCTGGTTGGGGTCAGTGGTATCTCCTAAACACTTAGCCAAGGCGGAACCCTGGGAAGCTAGGTATACCTATTTGATGTGAAGCCCTTTCTTGACGCAAGGGCTGAGGAAAGCAGTACCTAGTGTTTAATTTAAAGGTGCGTCTCTCGGTGAAGCGAAAGCTGGGAGGCTGACACAGAGCGGGAGGCAGCGGCGGTACATCATCAAGTGGGCGATAAGGAAAGGTATGCTCCTCTATTTTGTAAGGTAGAATAGTTATTGTGTAAATGGATTCGATTTTAGAATTGATGAAGAGCCCCTCCACAACCCGTAGCCATTTTGCGTTCTGCTTGCTCGCTAAAATTTGTTATTTTATCGCTGCGCATTTGAGGTTTGTTTCCTCAGAATTATAAATGGATAACCCCTAGTTGAATTTCGATATGTTGAAATACGTTACCCTTCCGCACATGAATTTTGGTTGTGTAACCTAATGCGAAGACCTTTACTTAGCAGTGATTTACCATCTTTGGGTGAAGAGGTAGAAACCCTTTTTTATTTTTTGCTTAGAGTTTTGCATTCAGGCATTTTTAATTATTGGGGGCATTTTTTTTCATTCCGAGTTTTTTATTGCTGGTACGTATTTACATTTCAGGTGTTTTACCTTAGAAAGTTCTACCTCTCTATGGGTGTTTTTGCAATTTACTATGGGCATATTTACTTCTGTGTGGGTGATTTTACATTGCGAGGAACGTTTTTGCAAATCGTTGTCAACCTCAACCTCTGTAACTTCATTTAACTCTGTGTGGGTGACTTACATATTGACTGTAAATGGGATATAGATCCTAAGTTATTAAGAGAATTGTTGAAAAAAAAGTTATTTATTATAAATGTCTTATTAAAAATGTTTTCAATTGTTTTATCCTCTCTTAAATTTAATACGTAATATTGATTGGTCCATGATTGTATTGCTTTTATCTATCATAAATTTGGTGTTTTATACTTATTTAAATTTTATTGTTTTTATCCCATCTTAAATGCGTTGTAACAATAATCTACATTGTCAATGGAAGGATAATGTCATGGTAATTATTATTCTGAATAGTAAGGGTAAATTTTTCCTATTTGAAGAGGGTAAAGTTAGTTCTAGAAATCATATAAAAGCATTAAATGGAACATAATCATTTTATGGAAGATAAATGATTTACATTAAAGAAAATGATTTAGTTATAATGGAAAGTAATGTTTAGGGTTTTAGTTTTCATTACATTTTAATGGTGTATTTAATGCATAATTAAATTAAATTATATCCATAGATTATTACCTTTTTAGTGGTTTTCTATTTCCTTGCATTAACTAATGGTGTTTTAATGCGGGTGTCAAATTTATTCATAATGGCAAGGCTATTGGAAGAAGATTGGGTTATAAATATGAGTTAACGATTTCTTGATTAAAATTTGAATGAGTTAATGATTTTAGTAAGTTGCATTATTATGGCATTTCTCATCTTAGAATGATGTTAATATTTCTTTAAACAATGAATCATAACTATTCCTTGTTAATCTATGAAGGAGATAATTGATTTTTGAATGTTACTTTAATTATAAATTAAAGGTTAAATTCTGCTTTAATTGATAATTTGTCACCATTGATTATTTTGGATTTAAATTGAATTGAGTTTCATGATTAGGAGGTTACTTTATTTATGACAGAATAATTATAGATTAATGCCCTTTGATAAATCATAACTCTTAGTTTATTTATAGTAAATGCATGAGTAATGGAATTTAGACTATTACGCTAACCTTAAATTAAAGTTAAAGGTTTTGTAAATGAAACTTTTAATAGTCATTTTCTTGATTAAATATGGATCAATTATTTGGTTAAATGTTAACCCAGTTGAGACAGACTTGCACAATAAGGCCTGGAATGATTAATTTTAGAAGGTACCTAGGCGACAAATTTGATGTATAGTTGCTCGATGGAATGGTCTTAAGACTAGGGTAGGTTGTAGTCCTTGTTCATCTAATGTGGTACCGGGTCATAAACTTATGTGTTCTTAGTATGTTAGTGTCGGTAGGGATAGCAGACGCGTCCGAGGTATCCCATAGTATATAGGCCGTTATTATTGTGATGATTTTGTGTAAGAATCCAGTCTTGGTATCAGGTCTTAGGGCCCTTTAAAGGTAGGGTTCCCACTCTTACGACACACCCGACAGAGATTACTAGATTCTGCCTGAGAAGTCGGCCAACAGCCTGTCTAATATCCTTTCGAGAAGACATAAGACTAAAAACCCTACTTTTCTGTGCAGAAATACTAAATCTACCACTATGGTTTCTTCCTTCGGTGTTCGTACTTTGCATAACCATGTATGATCGTTAATCCTTGCAATTACTTGTTGTGAGCCTTAGGTATATGTTCGTTAATGCTTAGGATTACTTGTTGTGTACCTTATGTCTTCTTGTTTTGTTCATAGAGTAGTTTGTGTCTTGTTAGTCCCTCGGGTGGCATCGTGGGTTACATTATTAGTATCTACGTTTCTTTACAGTGCACACACAGCGAAAAAAAATGCACTTGTTATAGAGTTGTGTAGGTATGATAAGGATGGTTATTCTGGAGTTAAAACCTTAGAAACTTGTATAGATGGCCATGTCCAGTCTTTGAGATGATTGTGGAGGAACTTTCTTATCAAGGAGAGCCTATAATAAGCTCATGTGGGAAGCTTGAGGTTGTAAAGTTGATATACATTTTATAGTAAACAAGAATAAATAATATGGTAGTTTTTATACCATGTTGAAACATGAAAACAGATGTAATTATCTTCTTCACTCATCTAAAGTTGAATTTTGGAATATCTACAGAACTTATCATGTGTAGATATAATAGATTCTCGAGATACTTTTAATCCACACTCTAGATGATAATGGATATAAGTTGAAAAAAGTGTCTCCTTTACCTAATTACATGGGTATCCAAAGGATATAAATCAAACATTGATTTATTTGTTGTGAGGATATAACATTCCAATATTTGGGAGTTTCGGTCATTTATATATATCATTGTTAATTGCTGAATTTCATTGCTCACTTTAAATCCTCTACCTATGACTTTCACCATATTTTTATTGCTCATTTTAGCGAATTTTTTTAGCCCTCAAAGTGGAACAATTAAGAAAAATTGATCCAATGGGAAAATATGCAACCATTTAAAGAAAATCCATGAACATGTGTAAGGTATAAGAAACCTTGTAGGAATCTAAATCAAGTTAAGAAAAGGGCATGATAAGCATTTGACAACACATACCTCCTAAGTTATATCAAGTGTTGTTGCACCCACCAAAGAAAGGTTCTGAAATGATATTTTTGTATTTTGGATAAGAATGAATAAAGCTATTTGCTTGGATTGGTCACCATATATGGGAAAATATTCCAAATGATGTGTAGGATCATTTGAAGTTGTCTATACCATCCTCATTAGAAGGAGAATTTAATGAAGAAACATTGAGTCCCAAAGTTGATGGGATCATCAACTTGAAAGGGAAAAGAGCCACCCTCCTAGTTGAATTAATATATTTGTGATGTCATATAGGCTAGTGCAAGTGACAAAAATTTCAATTTGTATGAATTTGGTGAGTGGAAATTATAATAGGAACAAGGCCACCATTCAACTTGATAAAAGTGTGTTGAGACATGGGACCTTTTTAATGTTAACAAATGTTGATTTTGACAACTAATAGAAAGATAAGGAAAAGAAAAGGCATAGAAGAACAAGGTGATACCTCATTGTTGTAACCATATGAGATGAGATGGATTGATGTGATGTAAAAGCGAGAGAGAAAGGTATTTATGTAATGTTTTGTTGGGTCTTAACATTATAAGTAAGAAGAGGTATTGCCAGAGGTGAGTTCATAGTTTTTTTCATCTTTATAGAGTTGATAAGTATTACAATGAGCATATTATAAAGAATTTCATATTTTTTGATTGGGTAGAAGGATGAGAGGTATCATTTGGAATGTGTGGAAAAGAGAAAGTGAAACCATATGAAATGGTTGAATGTGAGTTACAACTAAGAGAAAAAGATATTTATGTAGGATGTCTTGGTCACATCATTACATGGAAAGGGTATTACAATAAGGAAGAAGAGTTCATAGGTTTTGTTATCTTTAAAGAGTTGATAGGTATTTCAATGGACATCTAAGTATTTCATTGTTGTTCATATGATATGTTCAAGGTAAATTACTAGAGTAATCAAGGGGAGATACATGGAATTTCAACATTCTCTTGAAAAATCCCTATGACAAGGTGACTCCACAATGTTTGTGTATGAGAGGGTATGAGTTTTGTCCTATTGTACAAAGCGCCAATGACAAGGAGAGGGGTGAGGTGATGGAAAATGCGATTAATTTGCTTACAATTGTCAAGGATTATAGTATAAAGTTGGTCTTTGATCTAAAACTTATGAGTAAAAAGAAGACTTAAAGAGGGGAATAAATTTAATTTGTCATTATGAGTAATGAGGATCTTTTTCAATAGAGTTTGGAATAGGGACTATTTTTGTTGGGGAGAAGTGTCCAAGCATTGGTGTACCACAGGATCATCAAGGGATTTCATCTATGTACAAGGATTTCGATGTGAATTATTATTATAAGAATAAAATTTTTGTAGTAGTGTACTGGAGCCTTATAATACTTGCACTAACATGTGGGATAGGGAGGGGTCTAGATTAATGGGATTAGCTTCGGCGCATTGTTTAATGGGAACTAGGATTTGGACTAGGGATATAAGAAATAAAGGTTAGGATTATGGAAATGAATGAAGTGGGGGTATTTTATAATTTGGTACTCCCACAATGAGGATATGGATGGAGCATTTGCTGTATGAGGGGTTCTCTAAAATAGTTACACTTTTTTATAAAAAACTACAAGTAAAAGTAGAAATTATATTTAACATACCTCTTTAGGGTTCTAGATATATAGTTAGGGGGTAAGACTGGGTAAAAAAGGGAAGTGTACACTCGATGTGTTGTACAACCACCTACACATTAAAGTGGACAAATAAATTAGACAATAGAAACACCATGGATCTTGGCATATATGCAATATATACACATTAAATTTGACAAATAATGACAATGGCAAATAAATTAGACAATAAAACACCACATGGAACTTGGCATATATATCAATATCTGTATTCGTAGGGATTGTGAACTTTACTAGTATAAAACCTACTTTAAAAACATGCCAAAACCCTTACCTTTTCATTGTCATTTTTCCAGATCCATTATCCCATAAAAATTGATAAGAGTTATCCACGAGATGCATTTTACCATGCCAAGACACATGAATCATAAAAGGCTATTTTTTTATATGAGTAAATAATTAATAAACAAATAAGTATGCATTTGGTTATGTAAAATACTCTGAAAAATGGGGTTATTGCATACATTAATGAGCTTCTCTTTGTTTAAAGAATAGTTTATTCTCTACTTGAATAGGGGCAACAATGTGAAGGTGGAAGCTCATATGGCTCCCTTCCCCCCTCACATTGCTCTCAATTTATACCAACAAATAATGATTTTCTTTATATAGAAACATATATACATTCATGCATAACTAGGATAGTCATCGAAACATATGAACATATAAATGTCGATAAAGATCCAAATACAAGTGATGAATTTATACATCTAATTGTTCTTTGATTTTTGTTTTTCTACATTCATAAAAACGACAATTGGGACATGTAATCATCCGATGACATTGTATTTCGTGCCCATCCTTCTATTGTTTATTGATAGCTAATGTACCATACTTTGGTATAATGTTGAAGAGGATTAGCTAGTATCACGATTGAGGGGTCATGAACTAGGGCAACAAAATGATCATATCAATATGTTGAAATATGGTGAAATTACTAATTCATTATTTAGATTAACATTAATCAATATGTTGAAATATAATTGAAATTACTAATTCATTATTTAGATTAACATTACACTATTTCTCTTTACCTGTCTCTGTACCTGCGATAGTTGGTGCGTTAATTTCCTGTCCACTTGGTTTCTCTCGCATTTCACCCTCCTGAGCTACATGCTCTTCAATTTTGAGAAGATAATATATAAGTATAAGTCAGGAAATAAATATCTACAATAATAGTAAATATTTCTAATTCTGAAGCATACATACCGGAATGGGTACTCTGCTCCACACTGTCACTAGACATGTGCACCCTTGTATGATGCGGTGTTTGCTGAATACCACTGGATTCACTACTATGGTAGCATTGTTTCTTGAAAACAAACATAAATACTTAGTTAAGGGTGATATAATAAAATATGAATAGACTTTACAGGCATGCTACTGTGGTTTCATTATTCATTTGATTTACCTGCGTGGCTGGGGAGATAGGAGTCTGGCCCAAGATTTTTCTATATTCAATCACACTTTTAAAACCATGTTTGTAACCAAGATTTAGTTCCTCCTCAATGGTAGCAGTGTTGAACATATTTAACTGCAATGCATAACACCATTAAAAATACCAATAAAAAAAACATATATTTGTTCCTACTATTAAATAAATATTAACCACAGTTAATCATTTAAATCTTACTATTCATGATTTTAGTTTTATGTAGCCACCTTGGCCTAGTTTATGTTGGTCGTGTTTTTCCACTTTGGCCTTTGTTGCTTTGGAGGTGTTTGGTAGCCTACATATGGAATTTTTGAAAAAAATTAGATATCGGAATTGTTACTTAAAACAGGAAAGAAAAACATAAATGCTCATATTTCACTAATAATATGACATGTGTTGTACCTTTCTTGACCAACTCATGGTTGTCATACTTGTTTTTTAAACAAGTTCTCCTTTGCATCCTTTATTAATGCCTTCCACTCTATCTTGGGAACCATGGGAGGGCGCTTGTGCTTGAGGTCTATTTGCAATTTATCCCTATACTAGGCCCTGGTGTATTTTAAACTCTCGTCGGCTAGCTTTGTAACCACTTTCTTGTTGAAATTGTTGCCGAACAAGTTTACCATCTGATCTATTAAATCGTCTTTCTTTTTGCTATCTTGGCCATTCCACCATGTGTGAATGATGGGGCCAAACAACTCCAATGATTTGTCATGTAAGTTTCTATAGAAAACATTGTTTCCTGCAGAAACATGTTATCCATTAATTTATAATAATATCAACAAATGTCCATTTAAATTTCATGAAAAAAATGAATCAATTAATGGGACAATTACCTGCAATCCTCTGAATCTTGATCAGAACACATGCATCATCCACCAGAAAGGTGACATCTAGTGATCTGGTGATTTTAATTTGTTCTTCTCCATGCAGAATAGTATCATGTCCATCTACACTATGTTCCTCTCCGGAGTCATCATGTGCAGTGGTTCATCATGCTCTGGCATGTCATGCCGGTCAAAATCATTTTGCTCATCAATGGATTCAAGGGGAACCTTAGGAGGCTAAAAAAGCCTCACTTTCACTTTGCTATGTCAACCTTTTTTTTGCATTGGACCATCATTGCTAACTATAGCAGTTGTAGGATCGACAGTTTCCCCATGCATGGGGTTTAAAAACTCCTACAAATGGAAAATTTTTCTTGATCAGATCATATACAGAATATAAAACTAAAAAACAGATATGAAATTGTCATAGCTAATAAAAATATGTGAAGATGCCACTTACCCCAAAATTAGTTATTGTATTTTGTAGCTCTATAATTCTTTCCCTGTCCTCCTGTGTCAGGGGTCTTTTGCTAATCAAACCTAGATATTCTATGCTATCCTTTTTCAATGCGTTCGTTACAGTTTTCATTGGGTCAGTCAAATAAAATATTTCTTCCTCATCAATATCCTCTATGGGAGCCTTCCCACGTTGACCATGACACAATACATTGATGAATAAAATTAATGAGATAAACTTTAACAATTGAGAAATTTAGTTGTTGTAGTCATAATTTGTTACTGTATTTAACATTTACCTAGTGAGGCACTGTGGGTGCCTTTCCACGGTCTCCCTGGACATATGTAAAGGGTGATTTCGGACACTTTCACCCTCGACAAATGTTGATACAATAAATCAATCAACAAAATTTATGAAATTCACCTGTAACATTAGAAAAATGAAATATTGCAGTAATATTAGAAAAACAATAACAAACTTTCAGAAATTTAATTGTTGTAGTCATAAGTTGTTACTGTATTTAACATTTACCTAGTGAGGCACTGCGGGTGCCTTTCCATGGTCACCTTGGACAGATGTAGCGGGTGAAACTGAGATGGGGTCACCCTGGACAGAAGTTGACACAATAAATCAATCAACAAAAGTTATGAAATTTACCTGTAACATTTAAAAAATGAAATATTGGAGTAATATCAGAAAAAAAATAATGAAATTTCAAAAATTTAGTTGTTGTAGTCATAAGTTGCTACTGTATTTAACATTTACTTGCTGAAGCATAGTGGGTGCCTTTCCACGGTCACCCTAGAGAGATGTAGCGGGTGATTTTATACCACGGTCACCCTGGACAGATGTTGACACAATAAATCAATCAATAAAAGTTACGAAATTCACCTATAACATTAAGAAAATGAAATATTGTAGTAATAACAAAAAAAAAATAATGAAATTTCTGAAATTTAGTTGTTGTAGTCATAAGTTTTACTGTATTTAACATTTACCTGCTGATTCGAAGTGGGTGCCTTTCCACAGTCACCCTGCATAGACGTTGAGACAATAAATTAATCAACAAGAGTTATGAAAGTAATTGTAAAAAAATTATATAGTAAAAATTTGAAATATTGCAGCGATAAATTGTAACAATGATTGATCAAAGGTTGAGTTGAATGGTATGTAAGATATTTACCCCCATAGTCGCACCTCCTCCATCTATTTGATTCAATTTGTAACCGATCAACAACTCTTCACCTGGAACTATTGTTTTTGTTGCACATACAAATATACGATTTCCTTTGCATGCCTCAAATATGCAATTCGGTTTCTTAGTTGTTTCCACTGGTCATGTACTATTTATAAAGCTTGCAATGTTTCCAGTAGATTTTGGCCTTCCATCAATATACATAGTTGCCCCTTTATTTTGATTGTTATCTAGTAGTTGTATGTAATTTGCGGCAACTTCGTATCTCCGCATGCTTTGCGTATATCAAACCAACATCAACCAATGATTGTATTTTTATAATGGTCTGATGTACTCCATCAATTCAGTTATAGTGCCATAGACGACCTTTATGCCATCCATGGAAAATAACCCCAATCCATGTAAGGATGAGGAAGCAATGTGATACATCCTGCCGCCGATGAAGAAATATGTGTC
The DNA here is from genome assembly GCA_010110895.2 of Picea sitchensis. Classification (NCBI taxonomy): domain Eukaryota; kingdom Viridiplantae; phylum Streptophyta; class Pinopsida; order Pinales; family Pinaceae; genus Picea; species Picea sitchensis. The sequence goes on from SNQJ01S0250620.1 coordinate 12,140, forward strand.
CACTTCAGGTAGCTCCTTAGGTTCCCATCATTTCACTAGATGTTTATACCTCAAGGGAAACTCAATGTCACCTATGCTCTCAGCATCATAATTACATGACCCTCCGTTGGCAATAAAAAATTGCATCCTGGTATGAAATATTTTCCTTACCTTTTCCAACCTAGTTGATATAGAACCAGTAGATCTAGTACAACATGTCTCACTTTCAACCTCTCTTACTATATCTTGATCATCACTCGAGGAAGATAGATCTGAAAGATACCTATTTGGTGGTACCTACACTCGTTAAAACAAGATGATAAGTTATCATGCCAATATATGTTTTTGGTACCAACACAGTTGCATTTAGTTGCATAAAGTTGAAATTGCCACACCTATCTGTCATATAGTTGCATATAGTTATATAAAGTTGAAATTACCACACCTATCCATCATATAGTTGCATATAGTTGTATAAAGTTGAAATTACCACACCTATCCATCATATAGTTGCATATAGTTGCATAGTTGCATAAGTTGCATATAGTTTCATATAGTTGCATAGTTGCATAAGTTGCATCGTTGCATAAAGTTGTGTAAAGTTGCATAAGTTCCATAAAGTTGCTTAAGTTGCATAAGTTGCATGTTGCATAGTTGCATATAGTTGCATAGTTGCATATTTGCATATAGTTGCATACAAAATTGTTGCAATATAGTTGCATATAGTTGCATAAGTTGC
>SNQJ01S0250621.1:0-12857 GCA_010110895.2 Picea sitchensis
ATGAGATTCTTTATGATTGAATTTATTTGACTGTTGAGGCTCTTTATGAGTCTCCTTTTGGAAGTAAGGTTTCTTCCTTCCTCCTTTGGTGTGAGTAGCTAGGGATTGATCATCATCCTTAGCTAGTAACGCTTCCCGATTCGCTACTCTTGTTTCTTCTTGGATGCATTCTTCCCATAGGCTGTCGAACTTCAGTTTCTCCTTTCTGGCACATAGCGTTTGGATGAAAGCATCCCAAGGTCTTGTGAGACCATTTAGGGTNCTTCCTTCCTCCTTTGGTGTGAGTAGCTAGGGCTTGATCATCATCTTTAGCTAGTAACGCTTCCCGATTCGCTACTCTTGTTTCTTCTTGGATGCATTCTTCCCATAGGCTGTCGAACTTCAGTTTCTCCTTTCTGGCACATAGCGTTTGGATGAAAGCATCCCAAGGTCTTGTGAGACCATTTAGGGTGGTCATTATGAGTTCATCTTTGTCTATGGTATCTCCAATATCTTCTAGCTGTTCTTTGAATTCTGAGATTCTGGAGAAGTATTCCTGAATCATTTCTCCTTTCTGCATCCTTGTATTATTTAGTTGAGTTCTAAGATTCATCTTCCGGTTTATGTTATTTCCTTCATATAGTCTGGTCAAGGCATCAAACATCTCTTTCAGAGTCTTCTTAGATGACACATAAGGAATCGGATGGTCTTTGATTGAATCTGCAATGATTCTTTTGGCCCTTATTGTGTCCTTTTAATGTTTTGGCTTTTCTACAGCATCTTCGGGTTTCGGTAATTCTTCCTTGACGAATATTGCTAGGTCATTCTCTTCAAGAATGAGGCCAATCCTATACTTCCAGGCATGGAAGTTTTCCACTCCTTATAACTTGTCAACAATCTTAATGCTCCCAGACATCTTTACCTGGAGCTAGGAAAATGACCGAAAAATGAAAGTACTAAAAATCAAAAACTGAACTTACCAGGAGATGCGCTTGGCTGAGGCAAGCTTCCTAGTGTGTTTGGATCTGAGAAAATACAACTTTTTCTCCTTCAAATCTGATCTGCATATTTCTGGACTGGTTCTTTTGGTACCTCTAGTACTCTGGTACTTCCAGTACTTCTGGTACTAGTTTTCTGGTACTTCTGGTACTTTTTGAAACTAGGGTTTCACTTTCCAGGAGATCCAACCACTAAAAAGGTGCACTGATGATGCCAAATTGATCCTTAGGGGAGGGCACAACTTTCTAGATAGTGTTGGGGCTGAAAATCTTCACTTTTGAAAAACCCTAATTTGCAGGTACTGCAACAGTGACGTTTTTCTCTTGCGAAAGATGCTACCTTTAGCTTGGCTCTGATACCATGTTAATGTTTAAGCCATTATTATAGATGTTTGCATTTCATTAGATAACAATAACATAATCCAAGATCACTAAGAAATACACAATCACAAGAGACACAACATTTATCCTGGGAAACCCTCTAGGGGAAGAAACCCAACAAAACTTCCTTAATATAGATAGCCAATACAATGCCAAGAGATCTCTTATGCTAATATAGAAAGTCCTCTCCTAGATATGTGCCACTCTCTCTCTCCTTTGTCGGTAACAAATCAGAACTTGTCTCTCAAACTGAGCAAGTGAGTTGTGTCTAAGTGAGGCACTAGCCTCCTTTATTTATACAAGTCTGGCACGTGTGAAATGTCTCTTCACTGGTAGGGCGAACTTCTCAAACTGGGTGGGTAAACCCACCTTTATTATATTTCTAGGTCTCTTTATTAACTGTTGGGGACGACTTCCTATTCTGCCTATTATAATTCTCTTTTGACCAATCCTCAAAAGGGGATTTGTTCCTATTACAATAACTGACATGATCAATCCACAATGGGGATTGATCCTATGAACAATATATCAATAATAATAAGAATACTCTTTGCAGTTACAATATTTCAACAGGCGCAAGGGATGCCTACATTCGCAAATGGTTTGGTGGGTGAAGTCCTTAATGAATCACCCCATTTTCAAGGCTACAACCAATGTGGGATTTCTAGGCACACAAATAATGGGGAGATGAAGTATTAAAGAAGAACAAAATTCACACAGACCGGAATGCAGTAAGGAAAGGAAAAGCTTCACAAAGGGATCCGAGCCATGATGGTCAAACACCACAATCATGACACTGACACCAGATGTTAGTAGGATATCGGGAGAAAAGATTCACCTAGCGGCTCAAGGGCTGCCTCCATTGGAAAACGGTTAGGTGGGTGAAGGGCTTCATGAACCAGCCAATTCTCAAGGCTGCAACCAATGTGGGATTATTATGAACACACACAACGGGAGAAGTAGTATGAAAGTGGAACGACATTCACGCAAACGGGAACATGCCACTATTAGTAGGGAATGCAGTAAGGAAAGGCAAAGCCTCAAAATGGGAACAGTGGCACAGGGGTGAAAGACCAAAATCACGACACCAACACCAGATGTTAGTAGGAGAACGGGAGAAAACCTCAACCAAGCGACCCAAGGGATACCTCCATTGGCAAATGGTTTGGTATGTGAAGTGCTTAATGAACCACAAAATTCTCAAGGCTAAAACCAATGTGGAATTATTACGCACACACACAAGGGGGACAAGTAGTATTAAAGTGGAACAAAATTCACGCAAACGGGAATATGCCACCATTATTAAGGAATGCAGTAAGGAAAGGAAAAGCTTCAAAATGGAAACTGTGGCATGGGGGTGAAACACCAAAATCACGACACCAACACCAGAGGTTAGTAGGAGAATGGGAGCAAACCTCAACCAAGCTACCCAAGGGCTACTTCCATTGGCAAATGGTTTTGTGTGTGAAGTGCTTAATGAACCACATAATTCTCAAGGCGACAACCAATGTGGAATTATTATGCACACACACAAGGGGGAGAGGAAATATTAAAGTGGAATGCATTTCACGGAAACGGGAATATGCCATTGTTAGTAAGGAATACAATAAGGAAAGGAAAAGCTTCACAAAGGGAATCGATGCATGGGGGTCAAACACCATAATCATGACATCAACTCCAAATGTTACTAGGAAATCGAGAGCAAACCTCCACAAACTGAACCCACGACTGCCTCCTTTGGTAGTTGGTTTGGTGGGTGAAGGGCTTAATGAACCACTCAATTCTCAAGGATGGAACCAATGTGGGATTATTGCGCACACACAAAAGGGGGAGAGGTAGTAAAGTCGAATGGAGTTCACGCAGATGAGAATATGCCACTCTTATTTGGGAATGCAATAACCAAAGACAAATCTTCACAAAGGGAAAGGAGGCATATGGGTCAAAAACAACAATCAAGAAACCGACACCAATTGTTAGTAGGAGATGGGGTTTAGTAGGACACTGGGAGAAAACCCCAACCAAGCGACCCCACGGCTGCCTCCGTTGGAAAATGATTTGATGTGTGAAGGACTTAATGAACCATCCAATTCTCAGTGATGGAACCAATGTGGAATTATTATGCACACACACAAGGGGGAGAGGCAGTATTAAAGTAGAACGACATTCACGCAAACGAGAATATGCCATTGTCATTAGGGAATGCAATAAGGAAAGGCAAAGCCTCAGAATCAAAACCTTGGCACAGGGGTGAAACACCACAATCACGACACCAACACCAGATGTTAGTAGGAGACCGGGAGCAAACCTCCACCAAGCGACCCAATGGTTGCCTCCATTAGAAAATGGTTAGGTGGGTGACGGGTCTAATGAAGATTCCAATTCTTAAGGATGCAGTCAACATGGGATTATTACACACACACACAACGGTGAGAAACAATATTAAAGTGGAACGAAATTCATCAAGACAAGAATATGCCACTGTTACTAGGGAATGAAGTAAGGAAAGGCAAAGCTACACAAAGGGAACAGAGGCATGGGGCTCAAACACCAAAATCACGACACCGACACCAAATGTTAGAAGGAGACCAAGAGCAAACATCCACCAAGCAGCCCAAGGGTTTCCTCCATTGGAAAATGGTTTGGTGGGTAAAGGGCTTAATGAACAACCCAATTCTCAACGTTGCAACCAATGTAGGATTATTACGCACACACACAAGGGGGAGATGCATTATAAAGTGGAACGAAATTCACGCAAATGGGAATATGCCACTGTTATTAAGGAATACAGTAAGGAAAGGCAAAGCTTCAAAATGGGAACCCTGGCACATGGGTGAAACACCACAATCACAACACCAACACTAGATGTTAGTAGGAGACCTGGAGAGAACCTCCACCAAGCGATCCAAGGGATGCCTCCATTGGCAAATGGTTTGGTGTGTTAAGGGCTTAATGAACCACACAATTCTCAAGGCTGCAACCAATGTCGAATTATTACGCACACACACAAGGGGGAGTGGAAATATTAAAGTGGAATGGATTTCATGCAAACATAAATATGCCATTGTTAGTAAGTAATGCAATAAGTAAAGGCAAAGCTTCATAAAGGGAACTGGGGCATGGGCATCAAACACCACAATCAAGACACCAACAACAGATGTTAGTAGGAGACAAGGAGAAAACCTCCACCAATCGTCCCCAGGACTGCCTCTGTTGGAAAATTGTTTGGTGCGTGAAGGGCTTAATGAACCACCCAATTCTCAACGTTGCAACCAATGTGGGATTATTACGCACACACACAAGGGGGAGAGGCAGTATTAAATTGGAATGGCATTCACACAAATGGGAACATGCCGCCGTTATTAGGGAATGCAGTAAGGAAAGACAAAGCTTAAAAATAGAAACCGTGGAACGGGGGTGAAACACCACAATCACGACACCAACATCGAATGTTAGTAGGAAACCAATAGAAAACCTCCACCAAGAGACCCAAGGGTTTCCTTCATTGGAAAATTGTTTGGTGTGTGAAGGGCTTAATGACCACCCAATTCTCCGTTGGCAAATTATTACGAACAAACCCAAGGGGGAGAGGTAGTATTAAAATCGAACGGAGTTCACGCAGGCGGGAATATGCCACTCTTATTTGGGAATGCAATAATGAATGACAAAGCTTCATAATGGGATATGAAGCATGTGGGTCAAAAACCAAACTCATGACACTGACACCAAATGTTAGAAGGAGACCAAGAGAAAACATCCACCAAGCGACCCAAGGTTTACCTCTGTTGGCAAATGGTTTGGTGGGTAAAGGACTTAATGAACCACTTAATTCTCAAGGCCGCAACCAATGTGGCATTATTACGCACACATACAAGTGGGAGAGGCAATATTAAAGTGGGATGGAATTCACGCAAACAGGAATATGCCACTTTTATTAGGGAATGAAGTAAGGAAAGGCAAAGCTTCACAAAGCAAATCGAGGCACGGGGGTCAAACATCACAATCACCACACCGAACCAGATGTTAGTAAGATACTTTAAGCAAAACTCTTCCAATCCGCCCAAGGGATGCCTCTGTTGGCAAATGGTTTGATGGGTGAAGGGTTTAATGAACCACCCAATTCTCAAAGTTGCAACCAATATGGGAATATTACGGACACACACACAATGGGAAGAGGCAGTATTAATGTGGAACAGACTTCACAAAGACGAGAATAAGCCATTGTTATTAGGGAATGAAATAAGGAAAGGCAAAGATTCACAAATGGAATTGAGGTACGGAGATCAAACACCACAATCACGACATTGACAACACATGTTAGTACGTGACCGAGAGAAAACCTCCATGAAGCGGTCCAAGGGATGCCTCCGCTGGCTCAAAATTTAGTGGGTGAAAGTCTTAAAGAACCACCGAATTCTAAGGGCAACAACAATGTGGGATTATTACGCACATACAAGAGGGAGAGACAATATTAAAGTGAAACAAAATTTACGTAGACGAGAATATGCCACTATTAATAGGGAATGCAGTAAGGAAAGAAAAAGCTTCACAAAGGAAACCGAGGCACGTTGTTCAAACACCACGATCACGACACCGGTACCAGATATTATTTGGAGACCAAGAGCAAAACCCCACCAAGCTGCCCAACAATAGCCTTCCTTGGCAAATCGTTTGGTGGGTGGAGGGCTTAACGAACGACCCAATTCTCAAGGTTGCAACTAATGTGGGATTATTACGCACAAAAAAGGGGGAGAGACAATATTAACATGGAACAAAATTCACACAGACGGGAATACACCACTATTATTAGGGAATGCAGTATTAATGTGGAACGGACTTCACGAAGACGAGAATAAGCCATTGTTATTAGGGAATGCAATAAGGAAAGGCAAAGATTCACAAAGGGAACCGAGGTACGGAGATCAAACACCACAATCACCACATTGACAACACATGTTAGTACGTGACTGAGAGAAAACCTCCATGAAGCGGCCCAAGGGCTGCCTATGCTGGCACAAAATTTAGTGGGTGAAAGTCTTAAAGAACCATCGAATTCTCAAGGCTGCAACAATGTGGGATTATTACGCACACACAATTGGGAGAGACAATATTAAAGTGGAACAAAATTTACGTAGGCGAGAATATGAAACTGTTAATAGGGAATGCAGTAAGGAAAGGAAAAGCTTCACAAAGGAAACCGAGGCACGTTGTTCAAACACCACAATCCCAACACCGACACCAGATATTATTCGGAGACCAGGAGCAAAACCCCAACAAGCCACCCAACAACAGACTTCCTTGGAAAATCGTTTGGTGGGTGAAGGGCTTAACGAACCACCCAATTCTCAAGGTTGCAGCCAATGTGGGATTATTATGCACAAAGAAAGGGGAGAAACAGTATTAACCTAGAACGAAATTCACACAGACAGGAAAGGAAAAGCTTCACAAAGGAAATCGAGGCACTGAGGTCAAACACCACAATCACAACACCGACACCAGATGTTAGTAGGAGATCGGGAGCAAACCTCCATCAAGCGACCCAAGCACTGCCTCAGTTGGCAAATGGTTTGGTGGGTGAAGGGATTAATGAACCACTCAATTCTCAAGGTTGAAAACAATGTAGGATTACTACGCACACACACAAGGGAGAGAGGCAATAGTAAAGTTGATCGAAATTCACGCAAATGAGAATATGCCACGGTTATTAGAGAATGCAGTAAGGAAGGGAAAAGCTTCAAAAAGGGAACCGAGGCATGGGGATCAAGCACCGCAATCACGACACCGACACCAGAGACACCAAGAAAACCTCCAACAAGTGGTCCAAGGACTACCTCCGTTAGCAAATGGTTTGCTCGGTGAAGGGCTTAATGAAGCCCCCAATTCTAAGGGCTGCAACCAATGTGGGATTATTTCGCACAAACACAAGGGAGAGAGGCAGTATTAAATTCGAACAGAGTTCACGCAGACGGGAATATGCCACTCTTATTTTCGAATGCACTAAGGAAAGGCAAAGCTTCAAAAAGTAAAACAAGGAACGAGGGTCAAACACCACAATCACGACAACGACACCAGATGTTAGTAAGAGACCGAGAAAAAACCTCCACCAAGCGGCCCAAGGGATGCCTGCATTAGCAAATGGTTTGGTGGGTGAAGTGCTTAATGAATCACCCAATTTTCAAGGCTACAACCAATGTGGGATTTCTAGGCACACAAATAATGGGGAGATGAAGTATTAAAGTAGAACAAACTTCACAGAGATCGGAATATCCCACTGTTATTAGGGAATACAGTAAGGAAAGGAAAAGCTTCACAAAGGTATCCGAGGCATAATGGTCAAACACCACAATCATGGCACTGACACTAGATGTTAGTAGGATATGGGGAACAAAGCTTCACCTAGTGGCCCAAGGGCTGCCTCCATTGGAAAAGCGTTAGGTGGGTGAAGAAGGGCTTCATGAACCAACCAATTCTCAAGGCTGCAACCAATGTGGGATTATTATGCACACACACAAGGGGAAAGGTAGTATTAAAGTGAAAGGAAATTCACGCAAACAGGAATATGCCACTATTATTAGGGAATGAAGTAAGGAAAGGCAAAGCTTCAAAATGGGAACCGTGGCGCAAGGGTGAAAGACCAAAATCCACCCAGATGTTAGTAAGAGAATGGGAGCAAACCTCAACCAAGCGACCCAAGGGCTACCTCCATTGGAAAATGGTTTGGTATGTGAAGTGCTTAATGAACCACAAAATTCTCAAGGCTACAACCAATGTGGAATTATTACGCACACACACAAGGGGGACATGTAGTATTAAAGTGGAACAAAATTCACGCAAACGGGAATATGCCACTATTATTAGGAAATGCAGTAATGAAAGGCAAAGCTTCAAAATGGGAATCGTGGCACAAGGGTGAAACACCAAAATTACGACACCAACACCAGATGTTAGTAGGAGAACGGGAGCAAACCTCAACCAAGCGACCCAAGGGATACCTCCATTGGCAAATGGTATGGTGTGTGAAGTGATTAATGAACCACATAATTCTCAAGGTTGCAACCAATGTGGAATTATTACGCACACACACAAGGGGGAGACGCAGTATTAAAGTGGAATGGATATCATGGAGACGAGAATATGCCATTGTTAGTAAGGAATGCAATAAGGAAAGGAAAACCTTCACAAAGGGAACCGATGCATGGGGATCAAACACAACAATCATGACACCAACTCCAAATGTTACTAGGAAATCGAGAGCAAACCTCCATAAACCGACCCCACGACTCCCTTGTTTTGTAGTTGGTTTAGTGGGTGAAGGGCTTAATGAACCACCCAATTCTCAAGGTTGGAACCAATGTGGGATTATTACGCACACACAAAAGGGGGAGAGGTAGTATTAAAGTCGAATGGAGTTCACGCAAACAAGAATATGCCACTTTTATTTGGGAATGCAATAACCAAAGACAAATCTTCACAAAGGGAAAGGAGGCATGGGGGTTAAAAACCACAATCACGACACTGACACCCAATGTTAGTAGGAGACTGGGAGAAAACCCCCACAAAGCGGCCCCACGGCTGCCTCTGTTCACAAATGATTTGGTGGGTGAAGGGCTTAATGAACCATCCAATTCTCAGTGTTGCAACCAATGTGGAATTATTATGCACACACACAAGGGGGAGAGGCAATATTAAAGTGGAACGACATCCACGCAAACGGGAATATGCCATTGTCATTAGGGAATGCAGTAAGGAAAGGAAAAGCTTCAAAATTGAAACCTTGGCACGGGGGTGAAACACCACAATCACGACACCAACACCAAATGTTAGTAGGAGACTGGGAGCAAACCTCCACCAAGCGACCCAATGGTTGCCTCCATTAGCAAATGGTTAGGTCGGTGAAGGGATTAATGAACCATCCAATTCTCAAGGTTGCAATCAACATGGGATTATTACGCACACACAAAACGGTGAGAAACAATATTAAAGTGCAACGTAATTCATTAAGACGAGAATATGCCACTGTTATTAGGTAATGGAGTAAGGAAAGGAAAAGATTCAGAAAGGGAACAGAGGCACGGGGCTCAAACACCAAAATCACGACACCGACACCAAATGTTAGAAGGAGACCAAGAGAAAAGATCCACCAAGCAGCCCAAGGGTTGCCTCCATTGGAAAATATTTTGGTGGGTAAAGGGCTAAAGGAACCACCCAATTGTCAAGGTTGCGAATAATGTGGGATTATTATGCATACATACAAGTTGAAGAGGAAAAATTAAAGTGGAATGGAATTCAGGCAGACGAGAATATGCCACTATTATTAGGGAATGCAATAAAGAAAGGAAAAGATTCACAAAGCGAGCCTAGGAATGGGGTTCAAACACCACAATCAAGACACGAACACTAGATGTTAGTAGGAGACCGGGAGAAAAACTCCTCCAAGCCACCGAAGGACTGCCTCTGTCGGCAAAAGATTTAGTGGGTGAAGGGTTTAACGAACCACCCAATTCAAAAGGTTGCAACCAATGTTGCATTATTACGCACACACACAAGTAGAACAAAATCCACGCAAATGAGAATATGCCACTTGTTGACCACCTATTCAACTACGGGGTCAACTCCATATACCAAAAGATATGCACCTGATGGTGCTACCATTTTGAAGACTTACTGTTTCTACAAGGCAGTTTTGGCCTTCAACATTTTATTGTAATTGGAATTTCCTCTCCCCTGCGTGGGATAATAATGTAATAAGTCTACATGGATCATAGTTTAAGTCAGTTGCATTAGTATTTCTTCATTAGGAGAGTTCCTTTCACTGAGTGTTTTTTATCCTTAGGTTATTAATTTGGCTTTTCAGCCTTATTAATTTCCCATGAGTTTTTCACTCTTCACAATAATTTCTCCAAAGTAGTGAAAGGTGTTCTAGTGGACGAGACCTATGTAACTAAGGTCTAGTAATGTTGTAAATGACCATGTTATACATTTCCTTGAGTCTCGCGGAATTCCATTAAGTTTTGATAGGATTTTTTAAAATAATTAAAACTCCCTCAAACTGGGGATTTTTAATCATTTTCGATGTAAAATGTAAAAAAATGGTCCTTTGGTATTTTGTATAGGGGTATGAGTACTCAAATCAAATGGTTCATACACCCCTACACCCTTTTACCAAGTCTTATCTCATTTGGACAAGTTTTGTTAGGCCTTTGTCCAAGTTTAGTCAAAGTCAGTAAAAAATCAGCATGTAATTGGCTTAATTAATGTAGTCAAATTTTGTAAAAGTCACGAGAGTCATGAGAGAGTGTGGGAAAAGTTTCCCAATAGCCTTTCCTAAGTTAGGAAAACATTTTCCAACTTAAAAAACCCACCTTAGCCTAACCCACAACCCACTTTCTTCATTCTCCTAGAAGAGGGGTGCCCCCCCTCTTGCTCAATATCTCATAAAAATGAAATACTTGATGGGGACCCCTAAAAACTTAGGAAAGTACCCCAATTGACTATTAGATAAAGGGAAAGAGGGTTTCCCCCTTCCAAACTCACCCCTCAACCATCCCATCACTCTCTTGACCTAGAGGTGCGCACCCCTTGATGAGACCCTCTTCCATTAGATGGGTGCCACTTGGAGCCCATCCAAGTGGGCTCCCTCCTCCTCTTTTCCTATAAATTGGACCCTCTCATCCTCATTCTCTCATCTATTCTCATAGTATTGCTATTATTCCAAAATTTCTATCTTCTCCCACTCTCTAATGTGCTCTCATGTGCTCTCTCATGTGCAAGTTTTGTCACAAGTATTTGTGATAAGATTTTGGTGGATAATAAAGAAAGCTTTGGAGAAATTTTGGTTCATTGGGAGTCTTCTTGGTGTGCCATTGTGTGTGGTTGAGGTGATATATTTCCATTTTGCTTCATGTTTTGCATTCACTAGATTGTATGTGGAAATTTAAGCAAAGTAGTTTGCTTGAATATAGTTGATAGTAGTATTGCTATTGGTTATGTGGTAATTCCTAAGTAGTTTGGAAAGTATTTTGAAAATTTTTGGGATACTCTCACCTTCATTTATTCTTGTGTAGCAAAGGGAAGCTTATTGGAAGTCACTAAGGGTTGAAGGATTGGCTCTAGAGTGGAGAGCCAACTCTCTTTAACTTTTCGAAGTTTTAATAATTATCTAACTTTTGTTTCCTTTTCCTCTTCATGTTTCTAATGTATTGTTATGATATGGAATAGATCATAAAAGTTTCATTAAAAATCTCAAATCTTTTATTCAAGTTCATATTTGTTTTGGGCTAACTTAGCTAACATTGTCTTGGTTTTGTAGCATTTTGGATGTATCCTTTGACATTGTTTTATGCAGATTTTTAGCACAAATGAAGAGTTGCTACAAGTGTGTTAGCTCCCAAGGCCTCCAAAGGACATTTTCAAGTTGGACATCAAGCCCACCCTCCTATCTTTCTAAAAATTATTGTAAACCACCCTTGAGAGTCTCTTGGGTGGCCTTCTTGTCAAATCACATAAAAAATTCAAAGATTGTAATAGTTAGGATTTCCCATTTTTGCTTTTCATTTTTTACACCCATACTTGGCCAAAACGGTAGGCATTCTGCCTCCACTTGTGCCATAGTTGTGGGGTTTGTATTTTTATTTTCAAAATCTTTTATTTCTTTCATAATACCCAACTTGGCCAATATAGTAGGCATTGTGCCTCCACTTGTGCCATTGTTGGAGTAGTTTTTCTTTCAAGTATTTACATTCTTTCAAAGAAACTTAATTTCAATAATTTAGTTATACCCACATTGGTCAAACGGTAGGCATTGTGCCTCCACATGACCGGAATTGTAAGGCAACAATAATTTCATCTAATTTGTAAAGAAAGCAATAATCCAATTTCATTATTTGTTTAAGGCAAACTAATAAAGCATCTCAATACATTTACTTTTCCCCACCTTGCAAGAGGGTGGCCCCAAGCCATTCCTTGCAATAACGGAAGGCTTGTTTTAATATTAAAATCATTGCTCAAGTTAAAATTTATTTCCCAACGTTTGCCTCGTATTCTCTCCCCTTGCCACTTAGTTGGATCCTAGGTGACAAGAAAGGGCAAAGGTTGGAGGTAGTAATTAGGCATCCACAACCAATTGTTGTTCTTGCACCATCAAAACAAAGACTTGGGAAGAAGCTTGGGGTGCTAGGTCGAGGATGATCTCACGACGCTCGGCGTCCTCCAAGTGGAGTACCTTGCAAACTTTGGGTTTGACCTGCGAAGCTAGGGTAGGCCTCGTTGCCATACTTTTTGAGCATCCATCACTCTCTTTTGGTGTGAACAATAATGGTTTTGGGGTAGTCACATAATCTAGGACACAATCATTCACACCTAATTCCCCTAATCGAAGTGACACATAAAATTTACTAAAATCAAGTTACACACTACATTTCATAACACTTGCAACACATTTTCATTTCACAACATAATATCTCAATTTCATTTTGCAAGCAATCTTATGGTGGTGTGATTCAT
>SNQJ01S0250622.1:0-12857 GCA_010110895.2 Picea sitchensis
ATAATCTTCTCTTTTTTTACTTACATTGCCTAGATATCTATTTATACATTACAAAAGTGGGTGTAAGCATGGGTAATCCCTCGGGCCGACATTCCTTTCCCATTACATATTCCCAAAAACCCAAAAATGACCCAAAACGGGGGTCTAGCTTCCGCAATCTCCGCTTCACTTTGCACTTCATCTTCGACAGGCTGTCGAAGTCCCAAAAACAGTCAAATATGACTAAGTGTTCCTCAAAACTTGGTCAAGGGCCAATAGGCCCCCAACACTCACATGTGAATCGTCCCAAGTTACTCAGGTTTGATCAGTTCTGCTTCGAATGCGTCAAGCTTGGCTCACGCTGCTTCAACCTGCTATTGTGCCATGACCTCTTGCTTAGAGAACTCCTAGATGAGTGCATCATTCACGGGTTCTTCTAGGTGTTGCTGTGATGAATTCACGACCTGCTCCAGCTCTATTCCTTGTCTCTCAATATCTGTAAATAGATGACATGCCTTATCTTGTATAGGTTGAAGTTGTTGAGTTACTTCCATTACCTTGCTATGGATCGTATGGATCTGCTGTTGAGCGGTGTGCTAATCGTGAGACTGCTTCATTCTCTCTATGGGTGATAGGGCCTTCAGCTACACCTGTAGCTTTTCAGCTTCATGCTTTGCCTCCTAGAGTTGTGACTTCAATTTATTCAATTTTGGATTCTCAGTTAGGTTCTCATATATCTGCGCACTTCTGCTACTTAACTATTTGCATTCCTCAGTGAGTGATTTAGTCCTTTCTACTGTGCTTCAGGCAATAATTTCTTGTTGGTCGCGCACTTCTTGTGGGGTACTTGGTATGCTCTGAAGCTCTAATTCCATGACTCTTTGTTGAAGTTGCTGAATAACTTCAACAAGCTTCATCACTTGGCGTTCTATGGGTTCTTCTGCCTTCTTCTCTAAGCTGGTCACAAAGCAAAATGCTCTGTTGACTGCTTCTTCAATCCCGATCTTCTTCGTGTGAAATTGATCTTTCTCTTTTTGGATCTTTGCTCTGTTTTCTTCAAATTTCGCTCGAAGAGTGTCCTTCTCTTATTGCGTAGCTCGACGTTTTTCGATGATTTCCTCCTGTGCTTGATTTAAGGCCTAGGTGGCCTGCGCTGTTTCTTTCTATGCTTTCCGAAGGCGTACTTCGACTATGTCATCAATCTTGCAGATTTGAACTGGTTCATCTCCCTCTTCTATTGTTCCTTCTGGAAAGGGTGTAGTGGAGACTGCGCGGCTAGACTAAAGTGCCTGCTGCACTCCTTGGAGTTTGATCTCAATTCAATTGTACATTGTCTCTTTATTAGCTTCCTTCTTTTCTGTTATCTCTTCTATAGCTTCATTAATAATTGCGATGAGGAAACTGAAGTCATCTGGAGTGAGCGTGGTCTGCAACTTAGTTATGGGTGCTTTTGATTTCTTCCAGGAGGAAGGTTCCAAAGGTGAAACCTTCCTCTTCTTTATGATTTCTACTTCACCTTCTAGTCTTTGTTTGAGTTCTTCTAAGTCTTCACCATCACCTCCTTGCTCTGGTGTAATGGAATCCATCCTCACAGATAGGCTGTCTATATCCTGGACTTCCTCAGCCTTATTTGTCTTCTTTGTTTTCTTTGTCTTACTGGGCCCAGGTGTATCTTGCACAGCTTCTGGATTGTTGATGTCAGACATTTTTGCGGGGTCTGTTGAAACAAGGAGGTCCATCGACCATTCCTTGGTGATCTCCTTCAGGTCCTCTTCTGTCAGCGTATAATAAGATTGAAGTTGTTCCTTGTGCTCATCAACGCGTGTTGTAATATATATGAAATGACGATCCGTGTTGAACTTCATCAAAGGTCGAAACCTGTGTAAAGTATTCAGGGTCACTCGAGGCTCGGACTGGATGGTGAGCTTAAAATACGTGTAGTAGGTATGGAAGATGACATTGTATTTCCACTTATTGTTCATATCATTAGAGTACCATAATGTACTGAACTTCGTGGTCAGTGGTTCAAAAGGGTCGATGTCCAGGAAGGTTGCACCTTTCGGTAGCTCCCATGCAATGAAAGCTATAAGTATCAAGAGCCAGCTAAAATGGAATTCATTCCCCTGATCCTAGGCTTCTCTGTAGTAAATATCTAGTTGATTCACTAGGTACTTTGCCCAGTTCATCTGTAGTCCCTCTGCACACTTTCTTGCGAGGTCGACTACAAAGCCGAATACTTGTGTGGGTCAATTATTGCGTACCAACTTCCCTAAGATCAGTTGACAAGTGAGGCGCACTACGCCACTTTCAATATAAGCTAACTTGTAGCCTCACACACCTTTTTCAACATCGCCATAAGCTTCTTTGATCTTCTGATCAAGAGCGCGATATAGGGTCTTTCCAGGATAGTAATCATGGGGATCAGGGCCCTGCATGCTAAGCCCGGTGATCTGATTGATCAATGCTGGATCAACTGTTATGAAACGGTTTAACCATAATTATCCTCCATGGTAACTCGCCAGCAACAGATTCACACAAGCATTCACCTCCTGGTGTCTACCGAAGAGTGGTATCTTCATAATATTGAGAAGAGTGGACTGTGCGAGGTTCATCATCCATTACTGAGGGACGATCTTTGAATTCTTTCCCTTGTTTCTGGTTAGTTACTTGTACGAGGAAAGCATGTTGTAAACTTTACGATCCCCCAGGTTGAAGTCACTAAACTTCAATGCTGTGATCTTGTCGTGATCTATGCGGATTGTGCGTACCCCTTTCGGCAGGTACGCAGTGACTAGAGTGTACTCAAATTATCTATGCATACTGTCTCTATTGATCGCACTGCTCAGAGGTGGTATGTAAGAAAGTATAATGGATGGAACCAACTTCACGTTGGCCATATCATCTTTATGTTTGATTCTTCTTTCTATGTCGGCTCAGGATGTTCCTGCTCGAGCAGTCAATGGGGAGGATTGCACTCCTCTCGTCGATGATGCCTATAAACCTATAGACAATCCTCTCTCTGACATGACTCTTTCAGCTCTGAGGCTAGCGAGTACCTCTCTTACATATTCTTCAGTTGTGCTAAATTCATCGGACATATATGCTCAGGATAAATATCTCAGGTTCTCAAAGTAACATAGGTACTGTAATAGGGTAGAGAATAAGAGTGGAGTAATCACTGTTCACAATTCATGTAGTCTGCAGACTCAAATTCGTAATTAGGAAAAGTGTCTTCCCTGCATGGCATGATGGAATAAGTAAGTAACTATGTAACAGATCATTTGTAAAAGATATGGGGCTTCATTAACTCTTGTTCTATCCATTATGGCACGGTCTAACGGTTTGGTGATGAGCCATCAATGCTTTTCGATCCATTTGGAGCATCAGTCGAATGAATATATCGACCTCCAATGGCTATATTTCTTCACCATGGTGAAGTGAACCATGTTGTTGTTATGATATCTTGATGAAGCTCTAATTTTGAAAAGTTTCTTTCTGAGAGGTTCCCTCTGGAACCCTCTGTAGTCTGTTTATCTTAGCTCTCTTTTTACTTAGCTTCCTAGCCTTCTTCCCCATGAGCTTCATCTCGGTAGTTCTTTTCCCATTATAATTCTTATTTTCCTTGGGCATAGTCACTTCGCGTTGCTAAGGTTCTCTCCCAAGACTCAGGGGTACTACATCAATATCTGATAAAGATACTCCAATCTTCTGTGATTCCCCTAATGCTTTTGCATCTTTGACATCTGGGCTTCTAGTGTCAAATAACTTTGAGTTGTTCTTATGTTCTTCAATCAACTACATGATCCTTCTGGTCATGAAATATTTTAACCCTTGTCTCTACTATTCTAAAACCTTTTCTTCTTCCTTCTTCTTGGCTTGATTTCTTTCAATTCAAGGTTTTCCAAGTAACATAGTAAATGGGATGGTGTCCTCAATAAATTTGATAATCTCAAAATCTTCCTCGGTCGAAGTTCCACTAACATTCATAGATATTTGAGTGAGCCTTCCACATAGGTTTACTAGTTTCCCTCTAAATAAATCTATTCCTCTTAGTGAAGGGATCATAGCAGGCCTTCCTATAGCTTCCCAAGTTCTCTCTATCATAACATTCACCTATGTTTCCTCATCTGGAACACAGTCAATATCGAAGTCTCCTATTCTTACCTCAATGCATTCTTTTTCGTTAAATACTTCTGATAATCTAACATGTTGGTGGTCATTCAAAGTGTCTTTCATCTGTAGTAATATATTTCTGATTCTCTCTGGGGTTCTGCTATTTCTGGATCTTCCTTAGGGTTTTATTCATTCAGATTCATTCTTTCAAGCTTAGCAATCATTCTAGGGAAATCCAATACTTCATGGTCCATAACTTTGCAATAAAGACAACTAGGTCTTTTCCCAGGGAATTCCTTAGCAATATGTCTCGGTCTTGTGAAACTGTAATAGAGGGTTAATCCTCTCTTTCTCTTAAATGATCCCCAACTTCTTCTGTACTACGCACCAAGATCATGGAAACTAGCCTGCAAAAAATTCTTTCTAGGATCCTGCATCCATTTTTTAGTCCAAACATTCATTCTATGCATAGGTATAACATATCTATCATTATTCTTATTACATCTACTCATATCAAACTTTCTTTCATCTATTAATGCCCTAGTTTTCAAGCTAGGACAAAATCTATCAAACATACCCAGATCCATACTCTAGAAACAAATTTTTTCACTTATTTTACCTCTACAGAGCACAAATCTTTCAGATCTTAAACTTTTTATACTATTCTTACCTTTATCAGAGCACAGAGCTTACAGATCTTACCTCTTTTCTACAGATCTGACCTCTTTTCTTCAGAAACTTCCACTTTTATCTTTCTTAGAGCACAAGGGGTTTAGATCTCGCTTCTTTTCTTCAGATTTGGCCTTCTCTTTTCAGCACAAAGCTTTTCATATCAAGTAAAATACTGCGCACTAGGGCACAGATCCACACACAGAGATTCCACAGTTCTAGGATGAATCTTTGCACAAAGCTTCTTCTCCCTTAGTTCCCTGCAATCACAGTTTCAGTCCTAGCAATGGAACCATTTGTTGGAATAGGGGCAGATCGGGGGTTCAACGCTACAACAATGCACCAACAAAACCCTAACTACCGGCCCTTTTGGAAACACCTGCGAAGTAGATGAAGTCTCACCCGAGGTAGAGGCAGGGGTGGTTGCAAGACTCAGGTGTTTGAAACCTTAGCTGGGACACAGATCTATGATTATATCACTTACAAATCATTTAGCATAGATAATTCATCAATATTCCACTTAGATCTAATTCATCGACATAACAGAGGCATTGAAACATTCACTTAGGTCTATGTTATTTTAGCACTTAGCAACAACAAGACAGATCATATCTGGTATACCAAGCACTTAGCATATTCATACACATCAGATTTAGCATTCATATACATCTCTAGCACTAAACATAAGAAAGTCTATTTAATCACATCTAGGCACTCAACAATACAAAACATCTAAGAATAAGCACAAAGCACAACACACAGTATTTACGTGGTTCACCCCCACCCCGAGGCTACATCCACCAACTCTTCTTCTTTATTAGCTACAAACAATCCGGTTGCAACACAGAGCTATCAAAATCCTACTCCTCATAGGACAAGAGATCTTCTCGCACCTCACCAGATCCTCCTTCCTCGAGTAGATATAGCACAGATCCTCCTTACAATTTGTGCCCTCAACACTTAGAACACTTGCACTCAGCTCTGCAAGTCAATCACATAGATCAATTCTAGCACTAAGCCCTTGGCTAATCTTCTCTTTTTTTACTTACATTGCCTAGATATCTATTTATACATTACAAAAGTGGGCCTAAGCATGGGTAAACCCATGGGCCGACATCCCTTTCCCATTACATATTCCCCAAAACCCAAAAATGACCCAAAAATGGGGTCTAGCTTCCGCAATCTCTGCTTCGCTTTGCCCTTTGTCTTCGACAGGTCGTCGAAGTCCCAAAAACGGTCAAATATGATCAAGTGTTCCTCAAAAATTGGTCAAGGGCCAAAAATAGCTATAAGTTCCCTCTCCATATTCCATTTCTTGAATATGAATTCTTATACTGAACTGATATGTTTACACCCCCTAACTCTACAAAATTTGCAAGCAACCATTTTGTTAGAATTATGCATATTATGAGAAAAATTTGCAAAACAATGCTACATGCCATTTTTCTCCTCAATTAATGAAAAAATACATTATCATTCACCATATTATATCAATTCCATTGTATTCTCCTTTGAATCATCTTTCCAATGACTATAATATTGCCCCAATTCAATATTTGAGCTTAAAGTTATGGCTTCCTGAAAAAAATCACTTTCAACCCCTTTTCTTTTGTTTTATAATAGGATCTTGTCAAAATATTCCACAACTCCTTTAACTGGTACATAATTCAAATTATTCACATGTTCTTCCTTCAATCAACCTTCCATGTGACCACGACTCGAAACCATGAACTTATTCACTCTTTAACGTCTTTCTCTAGTGCTTTTCCCTTATTCTTCTATACAGGATTTTGTTCACAAATGTCTAAGGGCTTGGTTAATTCTATGCCCTTCACACCTCAACCCATTTACCTTATCATGAGACCAATGTTGGAACCAATTCCTCTGGAATTAGGCCTTCGAGTATTCTCCCATTTCAATCTTCCAACTCTCCTGAATTAAACTTCGTCGAACACTTGTATTAACTCCATTGGTAGATCAGATGGTTGATATTTGATCTCCCATCGACTGGACGATCTCGGCTCATCTAGAGGCTTCAACGAGATCGATGGTAAAGACTTAATCTGATATTGAGATGGACTTCCTTAATCAATTTGGGACTTCGAGACTTCGAGACTCCAGAACATTACAACTCCCAAGTTTCTCAACTCCCCTAGAGTGATACTCATTGAAGCTCTTACCCTATCCTTTCGCTAGTTGATCCAATGACCATGAATTAATAAAGTGTTGGGATGGATGATCCTTAATAATTCTTGGACTTCGACACTCCTAAACTGTGGGATATTACAACTCCCGAGTCTTTCAACTTCTAGGAATGATATCTGTTGAAGTACTTACACCATCCTTCCACCGCTTGATCTAATGGTTGAGAAAAGTCTTGAAGGGATCTTGTATCGGCAGTCTACATGAATTCATGACTCCAGTCTTTAACACTTTTTTTGGTAGAGACGTTGGACAACCCTGGAGGCCATACTCTTGGAGATGACATGGCATGATGATGTCACCTATGGTGACATGGACCTATGGCATGCATGCCATGTGTCACTAAAAAATGAATAGGTTCTTTCATCTCCTGCTTGGATTCAATCGAAGTTTGAAAATCGAAAATCTTGATCTGACGGTTGTGAATTAATCTTTCCAAACATATGATTTCTAATTTATCGGACAACCCTCATTCACCTACCTTCCGATCTAATGATCCAGAAATCCTTGATCCCATGGTTGTGATCGCTCCCAAATTCAAAATGGGATGGTCACGATTCTACAATCCTTTACAAGGATCTCCATTTGCATGACGCTCTGGCTTCTGTGCGATGTTGCAACACTGTCTCTCCTGATCTTTACAATTTCAAGGTCATATTATTTCTTAACCATAATACCCTGTCCAACAGTTCTGGCCCATACAAGTCTGGTGTTTTAACCACAAGCTCTGATACCAATATGTAACGTAGCCAACCAACCCCAGGCCAAGATATGCCACTTCAAGCCCACTTCTAGACTTCTTTCGACTTATGATCTAACTTTTAATTAATAAATATGCATGAAGTATTCAAATGCATAGATCAAGATTCATGCTACAACATAAATAATTGATACATATGTCATGCACAAAAATAACCAATAAGAATTCATATTATAGATACAAATTTCATAGATAAATAAATACATAGTGGAATAAATACACAGGTAAATACAACCATGACAAAAAGCACTTATATTTCATAAAATGAATCACCAACTGGCTGCATACCAAGGAAATTGCACCCAACCATAGACACTATTGTTCCAAGTCTCAAAAGAAATGTCACCCCTGAGCCAGGGCTATAAATCCACAAGGAAGATTCTAGAGTTTCACTCGTCTTCCAAAACCAGTCAGCAGTCAATCTCTCACATTATTCTCATCACCCACAACAATTCAAAGTACACCAAATCTCTTCTACCCAACCTGCACAACCTAAGAGAATGGACCCCCTTATCTTCCATGTAGTCCCTCAGGTTTCCCATTTACTTCTAGGGATCTAGTGCATATGATCAAGAACCTCCATGCTAGGACTCTCAGGATTCACGACTGTGATCAAAGTTTAACACATTCCAAAGAATCTTAGACATGAAGGCCTAAATTCATGGCCATAATACACCAATAATAATTACTTCCAACCAAACTATGGCTCCTCTCCATAATTTGTTTCCCTTTCCCAAGCCAAGATAAAAATGAATGAAGAATGAAGAGTGGGTGAAATAGTGAATGGATGAATGAATAAATGAATGAGTGAATCAATGAACAAGTGTCTGAACCAATGAATCCATGAACCCCCAAACAGACCAAGGGTGGGTTTATATAATTCTTGGAATTAGAGAATCATGTGGCCTTCCCCCAAGAATCTCATGTAACTGACATTATCCATTAAAGAAGAAAATGGGTAAATAAAAATATAAAATAAACACTTAGCCCCTCAAGTCCCCTCTCTTATGGAATCAGCCAATGATGTATTTATTATTAATAATTATCAAAACATTACATTTCCTAGGCACACTGACCTGTTTTAATTGTTTGGGCACTCTGGCCTTTCATTAAAAAAATACATTAGTTAATACATGTCTCAAAAATGGGGTATTACAACCTTTTAGCTAATCAAATAAATCATCAATCGTTGGTAAATGATATTTTTTTCTTTATGGTGGCTTTATTCAACTGCCTGAGACAATACACAGTATTAAGGTTCCATATTTATTCTTCACAAAAAGAACTTGGGCACCCCAAGGTGAAACACTTGGGCATATATACCCATTCTTTAACAATTCTTCAAGCTACATATGCAACTCTTTCAACTATGGTGTTCCCATCCTGTAAGGTGTCTTGGACACTAGGGAAACTCCTGGAACCAAATCAATAGAGAAATCAATGCCTCTCTTTGGTGGAAATCCTAGGATTTCCACAAAAACATCTTCAAAATCCCTTAAGACTGGATGGTCTTCAATGCTTTCCACTCCATCTTTGTCTTCCTCTTCCATATGGGCTGCAAAAATATGGCATCCCTTCCTAAATATCTTTTTCAATCACATAGATGAAATTTCTCTAACAACTACAACTCTTGGAATGCCTTGAACCTTTCCTTTATTCCCTTCTTAATCAAGATATGTGTTTGTCTTATTGTAATAGTCTAGGACAACATGGTGTTTTTCCAACCAATCCATTCCAATTATACAATCATATGAACCCAATGGAATGATGTTCACATCTACCTTTGTACTGAGTCCATTCATTTCTGTTGGACAATATTTAACTAGCTAATTGATTTTCCTCTTAACCCTTGTGGCTACTTGATCTAACCAATATTTCTTATGCTTACTATATTGCAAGTGAAATATTTCAAAAATGTTAGAGTTTATGTAAATATGGCTAGCTCCACAATCAATTAAAATTTCTATGGGCTGGTTATCAATCTTACCTCCCACTTCAATCAAGGGGCATTGATATTCTGCTTACTTGTTGTCTAAGGATGCATAAATCCTTGGCATATTTCCTCCCATGTCTTCAACTATTTCAACCTATTGAATGTTTTGGACAATCCTCATTCTTTATCCTTTGTGAGGGAAGTCCCTATATAAGTAATTTCCCTCACATCCCCAACATTGTACATGTTGCTTCCTTGGACTTTTCTGAAATGAATATGCAGTCTTGTGCTCATTTTGGGTTGATTGACCTTGCTGATTTGCTTGGAAGTTTTTCTTAAAAAAGGGAGGCTTAAAACCTTTCTACCTTTGATCCTTCTTACCCTTCATCTTATCATTCCAAGATTTTTGGAAATATTGTCGTCCTCTACTCTACTCATAATGATGATTTGATCTCCTTATGGATTTTTCCAAAGTCTTATGGTTATCATATTGTATTTTTTCACTGTAGAAGGAAGGTAACCAACTTAGAAGTTTTTGGATTTTTACCTTTTAATCCTTTATTAATTACACATACTTCAACAATTCAAATAACTTCATATCATATTCATCCATTATCATGCTTCCCAACTTGAGTTCAAAGAAATATTCCATATTCCTTTCATAATAATGATAGGACAAATATTTCTCCTGGAAATATCCTTTAAGTTTTTTCCATGAGATCCTCTTCTCATCAAGGTGTTTAGATTGTTTGAGCTGATCCCATCACATGGCTGCATTTCCTTGCAAGTGTTAGGTTTCAATCCTAGCTTCCACCCTTGAGGGGTAATCATGCAACTGGAAATATTACTTTATTTCCAATGGCCATACCTCGACCTCTTCTCCCTTCTTATTATCACCATTGAAATTTGGTGGCTTGATTTTCATGAGTTCACCTTGTAATATGTATGCCTCAGTCCTTCTTCTCTTCCTCATGACAAGAGACACACTTCGGCTACTCCTTGGCCCTGAAATTCCATGAGTTATTTTGGTGGATTTCCTTGGATAATGGGCGCTTGCTCATGATTCTTGGTTGCCCATCATTCATTTTAGTAATAAAACCTACATAAATGATCTATCACCCCTAATCATATCCTACTCATCCATAATCCTTCCTCAAAGTTAATCTTTCCTTTATCTACTTTATACGTCATGTGTTATGTTCACATTTTGGTTTGATTTCCCTTGCTTTGATTTAATTTTATTTGCTCCTTTCTTAAGATATGATTAAAGTGTTACAAATATTTCAGTCACAATCAAGGATGGATTATTTCATTATGCAAGTTGTAGGATTTATCTTAATTTGTGAGGCTAAACAACGTGTCGCTTGTAACAACCCTAGTTGAATATATGCTTAGGGATTATTAAGTAAAAATTTATTAGGTAATTAATTTTTCTAACATGTTATTAACTAAACAAAGATTGGTATAATGGTATTAATTAAATATTTATTAATTAATTAATTGTTATAATTTTGATTAATTAATTAATTAATTAATTAATTACCTATTACATTCAATGACATGGGTATTAAATTTAAGAGGGTTAATAAATATAATTGTTTAAATTAAAGGATTACGTATACGGAGGGGATAAGGAGCATTGATAATCGGATAAACCATTAATAATTGGATAAGGAGCATTAATAATTGGATAAGGAGTATTAATAATCAGATAAGACAATAAATGTCTAGATAAGGAAAGGGGGGAGGAGAAAAGGATCGGTGAAGGAGGGATATGAGGGGAGGAGGCTTACGAAAGGAGGGGGGATTATTTTTCAGGGTTCTTTTGAATTTGTTGGTTCTGAGTTTGAGTTTTGCAGTCGGGGGAGGATCATTACGGGGGAGGATCATTACGGGGGGCACCGGTTTGCTGGGGGTTTTGGGCACGGGGGCCAGGATATCCATATGGTATCCAGGAGTTAGGAATTTGTCCTAGTTGGTAGGGAGGAAACAAGGTTTGGGCAAAGTTGGTCAGCGCATTAGGCAACAACAATGTAGCAGGCTAGACAACTGGGTCAACGGAGAAATTAGCATCAGGAAGAGGTAAAATTGTTTTATTCTGTTATGAAATTATTGTTCGTTGATAAATTTAACATGCGTATGTGCTGAATTAAAAGAAATTACTGAGTTTTCTGCAATCAAGTAGAAGTTACTGTTTCAGTTTATGGAATTAATTGATGTTAAATTAATACGGTTATTACACATGGTATCAGAGCCCTGGTTCAAAATATGGAACCAAGGGCCTACCTACCTACCTACCCACCTACCCAAACCATTAAGTAGATATAAATCTGGGCCAAGCTCCAGCTCTACCTAAGCTCCACTTAACCTGCAAGCCAAGCACATAAATTTTAAAAAAAAAATATAAAAAAAAATATAAACATATATGCATATAAAAAATAAAAAAAAATGGAGTAAGCTCTATGCATGAGCCAAATGATACAAAAGAAACTGTAAGAGGTGATAACCACAACAGAAAAATGGTTATAGCAGCAGTCTACATAATCCTCATTATCCAAATGCGTTCTTTAGCATGAGCAACATCAACTTTCCTACCTCTCTGGACAACGAAGCGACGGTCGAGTGCTCCCCCTTTCAATAGTCGAGTCCTTAATATGAAAGGGGGACAGGGGTCTTAATTATGTACAGTTACACTTACTCAAAAACTCCCCCTGGTCAAGTCCATTATTCACATAAAAACAACTGAAGGGATTGGCTTGTTACTCATAGCGAAGATCTCGGGAGTGTTGGTCGTTAGCTCAATGCATTGGCTGGGACAAGTGCATAAGTGAAAGTATCGATCGATGATAGGGTCAGCTCCGCGTATAAGGAAATAAAACATTTCCTATGAAACCATTCATACCAGGCCTGCAATAAATAATAAATAGTAAATAGTAAATAAAGTTTTTCTTCGCCCTAATTACAGTTAAAAAAAAAAAAAGGAAACTTTATTAATTACAGTAATTCCTGCTTGTCAGATACGATTTTCATGACTTGAAATAGAGAGACATCTGAATTCTTTCTTGAGGCTTGATCAACAGAAGTCTCATTCAGTAACTGAAGTTGAAGGCCTTCAAAATTCATCAATGCACTTGGGGTTTGGTTACTGGTGGTAACTTTTTGTGGTAGTGAACCCAACGTCTCATCTGGAATCAATTCTGA
>SNQJ01S0250623.1:0-12857 GCA_010110895.2 Picea sitchensis
GAAAGGATGGAAATGAGCAAAGGGGAGAAGATAATACTTGATAATATGTCGTTGGTGTCAAGCTAAATTCAATGAAATCAAATCAAAAGAATAGGAATTTTCTTTTCTTTGGAGTAATACCTAATGAAAATTAATTTTTTAAGTGAAATGAAATCCTCTTCCACATATATATTGATCCTCATCAATTTAATTTTTTCCAACGAAATCAACTATCATTTATGAGTGCTTTTAACTTGTGATGGCTCTTTCTCATAAAAGTAGTCTAGACATTCTATGAAATGATTTTTTTTTGGTGATTTTTTCAAATTCGGTAAGAAATTGTTAGATCCGCAGATTTAAGTGATTATTTCTGTATAATCCGAGTGCCCTAGGGATTTTTCAATCTGTTGAATCTATTTATGCATTCATAAATGGATTTTAAACAACGAAAGATAATGATTTCGAGCAAATTTATGTCACCAGATTCCAACGAAAAAAGTCATTTTGTAAAACAGTTAGACGGCATATTTCCCATACATATAAATACAACTAGAAGTGTCCATTGAAAATAAGGATTTAGATATATATTAAGTATGGGTAGAAAAATATTAGAATAAGATTTTAAATAGTTAGAATTAATTAATGTATAATTTATTTGAAAATGCAAAAATATTAGAATAAGATTTTAAATAGTTAGAATTAATTAATGTATAATTTATTTGAAAATGCATTTAAAATAATTTTAAAATGATTTTACTTAATATTTTTATTTAATAATAATAATAATAATTTTTTATTTATTTTGAAAAGATTTACATTATATGTTTTTTTTGCTAGTTTGTTGGTGACCTGTGGACTAGCCTGTGGCTTGAGAAACCAAAACTCAGGGCATCTAGGTTGTCAAAATCACCCGAGGATTGTAATCGGCCTGAGCCACCCAACCCTTAATATTATGATAGATTTGTCTTTGCATGTTTTGAACCGGTGACTTAACATCATAGAGTGCCTTGGCAATAACACACTCCATCAATGACTGTCCTACACCTCGGAACTTTAAAAAATTGAAGGACATGGGGTGGGATTTCAATCCACTTATGTGTGCAGCAAATGCGATACCATTTAATATAATATCTCTGGTGCAACCAATAGGTCTGGACCACTACCTCTGGCAGTTCTAATGGCTTTAGGTTAAGCCCTCACGGGAATTGAACTCCGCCCAATGGTGAAAACTCCTCGCTTTCAACCATTAGATCCAACCCCTTTAGGCCCTAAAAAACTTGAAGAAGGACATGGGTGGGCTTTGATCCACTTACATGTGCACGAGTCATGATACCATTTAATATAGTATCTCTGGGTGTAAACCACACGTTTGACCACTACCCCAAGGTGCCCCCATGGCCCCAGGTAAATCCCTCACGAGAATTGAACTTTCCCAATGGTGAAAAACTCCTTGCTTTCCCAACTACTGATTCAACCCTTTTGTGATTTTAAATTTGGAGGACATGGGGTGGGCTTTGATCCACTTATAGTGAGCACGAGTCACGATATTTATTGAGTAGTATCTCTGTAAACCACAATGTTTGACCACCTCAAGGTGCCCCATGACTTTGTAAGGTTAAGTCCCACTGGATTGGAACTCCTTGCCCAATGGTCAAAAACTTCAAGCTTTCCACCATTGGATCCAACCCCTTTGGGCACATTTTATGTTAAATAATAAAGATTAAGAAAATAAATATTATTTATAATGAAATTAAAATCAATTTTATATTAAAAAATAAAAAAAAAAAAAAAAAATGGTTTTTTTAATTATTATTAATATACAATAACATATCTCTTAATATCATTATTAGAATTATTAAATTAATGGTTGGTGGGAGTTCTCCATCACTAAACTTGGATTGAGGGATGGTGCCTTTGGCATCTAACCTATAAATCCTCAACTGGTAGATATCAATAGATAATGTTAGTGAAAGTATTGGGAAAGTGGGATTTAAATACAAAGACAAGAGGTCTCTCTTTATAAGCAATGGATAGGTGTCACTGGTTTGGCTCAGGTGGTTGGGAGGAATGATTGCTATCCTCCCAAATCTGAGTCAAATTCCCCAGTGCAAGTGATATGTTGAGTCTATAATGATTATATTGTTGTAATGGATTTGAGAGCAGTGTTGTTGACATGACTCATGCCTTGAATATTTATGCGTGACACCTAGGGTACCATCCTTGGAAATAAGGGAAGTACTCGGGGGTTTACCTCGGGCTTTCTAACGTAAAAAAAAGTAGTGGGATAGGGTGATTTGTGCCACCAAAAATAAGGCCCTCTATCTCTCTATATATATATATATATATATATATATATATGTATGTATGTATGTATGTATATGTATATATGTGGTGTGTATGTATGTATGTATACATACATACATACATACACATACATAAGATACATACATACATACATACATACATACATACACATACATACATATATATATATATATGTATATATATATATATGAAAGTCTTTTTTGTAAATAAAAAAGTTGTATTGCCTCAAAAGTTCAGAAAACATATATATACTAAGGATCATGTAGTCTGTTTTGCCAAAAAATGGAAACTAGAACTAGACCCAGGTCCATGAGAAAATGTTCATGATTGTTCTATTTTCCATAATTAAAGTGTGCAAGTTTATGAAGATATTAAAAAACTGGCCCGAAGGCTGATAGGATTATGCGTCTATGATAACAGAAAACACAAAAAATCTAAGACCAAGAAACTTCATACATTGAATGCGTTCTTACTCCAATCGCTTGGACAAGTATGTGGCCAAGTCAGAGTGATGATGAAGGGCTGTCAGCAGGCGGGGGAGTGTCGGTTGACAGGATCACTTGAAAGACAATCAAAGAGTACATCCAACCTGCAGAATGAGGATATCCCGGTGAAAGAGTTGGTCTGCAACATCTCGATGCATGTCAAAAATGAGTTGAAATTATTCATCATAGAAGTCATGTAGGGGAGCCACTTCCGATGGTCTAGGATCGGTCTGAGTAATTATTCTGTTCAAGCATGTGGCATCATGAGTTATTTCCTCAACAACCATGGGATCCACCTCCTCAAGAACAATGCAACCCCATTTCTCTTTCAGTGACTGGATTGGAAACCCATCACCTGCCAAAGTGAAAGTGCCTGGAAAATGTTGAGTGTCCACATGATAAACCAACAATGAATCAACAAGAGGCTACGGTGGAACAGGGTTAATTCATCCTCCACTAGGAGAGGACCCCAATCATAATATTCCCTAATATTAACATTGGAAAGAGACTCAGCAGAGGGCGAAGCAAGGGGAGGAGGTGAGCCAAGGTCAAGTTGTGCATTGAGTGAGAGGGAGCGAGACGAGTACACCTAGCCAGATAACGATAGTAGTCTGGGTCTCGCTAGGGATTTCCATGCTCCCTTGACACGAAAACAAAGAATATACTAGAGAACTAGAAGTAGGGGTGCAAACAAACTAGAGGGAGAAAAACCAGAAGTGGCACCGAGGAGGGAGCAAGACCATCGAACGAAACAAGGATGAGATACAGTGGGTGAACCATAAACAAAAATGGGGAAATATTACATGTCCAAGCCATTGAATTTTCCATTAATATTGAGTTGAAAGGACACAACTCCATTGTACCTACATAGATGATGTTCCTCACCATTGCAAACTAGAACTTGAAGTTTCCCATGCGGTCCAGGCTCGCACTGAATGCCTTTGTGTTAATGTCGCGCATTGGAGTGAAGAGTGAGGGGATGGTGGTGGTTGTCCACATTATATAAAATGATTTCATGTGGAATAGGTGGCACCCCATCTAGGGAGATAGGAAAGTCTAAGTTCTATAAAAAAAAATATTTCAACTAGATTTACTAGTTTTTTACATAAACTTATTTACTTTGTATCATCTTTTTTTTCTAATTTCCTTCTAAATAAGATCAATTAAGTAAAAAATTATTAGTCATTGAATTTTATTGAAATATCAATTAATTATACATTAAGTAACCACCCATTCCCTTAACTAGGGGCATTAGATGGGACCCTAAATACGCCCTCCAAAAAAGGCATCATTGTCTTCAAGGATGGAGATATGGAAATTACGATGGTTCTGCAATCGTGTATCCCATACTCCAAGCAATACTGGATAATGTGACTACACCGGCTAGACTTCCTCTTTTTTTTTTTTCTAAAACTACCTCTTTCTACAACCAAATAGAACCCTCTTCATCAAGTTCAAAGAGGATGGTATGAAATCAACAATTTGGCCCACCGCCATCTCTCTCTTCAAACACGACACACAAAATATAGGGTTCATCCAGGAGGATCTTTATAGTTGACACGTTTCATTTGAATTCAATTGCATCCAAAATTGTCCAGTCAACAAAGAGCTCGCAAGGAGCTTTCCGATGCATTTTGAATGAGGTCAATTGGAATTTATTTAATAGAGATATGTCTTGTTGATGTTTAAGGGGAAAATGACAAAATCATAATGTAAATGATTAACACTTGAGCTTTGTTCTCATAAATTAAGTAGTTGTCAATATAAAAAATAAATTCTTTAGGAGCAAAATCTAAGAAGGATTTTAGTTCCTAGTCTCAAGTAGAGTCCTAAGGGGAGTTGAGATTCTCATGGATGGTTGAGATATATGCTCCAACCAATCCCTTGAGATATTCCAAGATCCCAATTTAGGGGATCTTGAGAGATATTATCTCCATGAAAATATTGAGGTGGTTTAGATGGAGATGATATATAAACCCTTCTTGGGGGTCAAGAGGAGAAGAGCTTCTCTGTGAGCTTATTGAGATCTTGTTGATTCATGAGAAGTCTTTGTAAAGGAGAAGTAGGTTGTGGGGTTGTTTATGCATAGCCCTTTCAAGAAGAATCAATAAAGAAGGTTCATGGGATTCATGAACCCAAATATGTAGCTAGGGTGTTTGGTGAACTCTGTTATCACATTATTGTCATAGTTGTATGTTTGTGATTTGTTGCATTCTCACTTTTTTTAGTAGAGTTTTATTTGCAACATATATAGTAATTGTGACAAATTGTGACAGTTATGATTTCATGTTAATGTACTTAGTAATGAAGCATTCTTCATTGATTTAATTTTCCCTTATTCACATGCAACTTCGTAAGAAAAATATCTTAGGTTGAACATTTGGATATATAATTTCACCCAAGCTTTCTGCAAACTGGAAGAGGTATCAAAGTAGGTTTGACCAGTTTTGCAGATTGTGAATTTTATCATGGGAAAAGGATTGAATAGAGTGAGACTTCAAGAGTTGGAAATAATCAACCAATGCATTGAAAATAAATGCGGTGGCTCTGTATGATTCTGTTGGGAAAAAGAGAAGCAAGAGCTTCAAGATAGGTCATGGCTTTTATGATGATCTTTGGCCAAGGTAAACATGGTGAATGAATGGAGGACAAAGAGTCTTCTACCATGGATGCACAAACCCAAAATAAGGTATGTGTTAAGATTGTTTCTTCATGTTCACTTTCATCTTAGTATGATAATAATGTTGGCATGAAACTTCTCACTAAAATGGGATACATGGGAGGTGGACTTGGAATTAATGGCTAAGGAGTCACTTAACCATTGGAGGTTGTACCAAGACCACCATTTGATGGTTTGGGTTATGGTCAGGAAGAGAATGAAGAATTCTCAAAGATTGTTGAAGCAAAAGCCATATCTTCACCATCAAATTCCAAGAAAGGAATCAAGCTCCTAGTCCTCATAGGATCAAGGACAATTCAGGAAGGTATAAGGCTCATGTTCCTTCAAATTATTTCTTTAATTCTGAAGCATGATTCTTTCACTTGATCATCTAATCGTGATGTATCCAAAAATTACAAGAAGAAAACTTGGGTAAAGAAGACAAGCACATCCACTGGAAGTGAGACAAAGCATAAGGAACATATTTCACGTCCTCTTAACAAAGATATTTTGTTGAAGGGAAAACAAAGAAATTATTGAAACCATTGTAATCTAAGTGGTCATTGGGAGAAATGTTAAAGCTTTCCATCCCGAGATTCACCCTTCAATATTGAAGCATAAAGTCCGTGAAAGGACCATAGAGACCCCACCAACCACCTAATAAGCAATCGCTAGTAAAAGGAAAGTACTTTGTTGGTTTGGGTAAGTAAAGTTGGTTACTATATTTTTACAACCTTAATTTTATTGTGTTATCACTATGTAAATTCCCTAGGATGAGGAAGAAACTCACAAAGTTAACCACATAACCACTTTTAGAACTGAAAACTAGCCCTTTCAGTCCATAGAGGGATCTTTCTTGTCACTTGGTCTCTAAAAGATAGGTTTTCTTTTTAAGACAAATGGATAGGTTTTGAAAAGATATTTTAATAACATTTATCGGTAATAAGAAAAGGGAACCTATTGGTGGAGCCACCAAAGAAAATGAAAATAGTGTCCGGTAGGTAGAACTCTCAAGGAAGCAAAGGCTAGGTAGGTAATGATATTTCGGTTTTTTAATTTGATGTTATAGAATGGAAGAAAGAGGAAAACACATAAAAACATTTAGAGCACCATTAAAGATGAATTCCCTGATAAGTTAAGAAGGGGAAACATAGTGTCTAAATTCAGAATCTAAAGCATCATTTTCGATGAATTTCACATACCCATTTGATATCCAATTTAAACATATAGGTATCAGCAAATGAAAGATAAAGTAAACAAGAAGGACATAGATGAAGGATCGCACATACTCAAGGTAATCACCACCATAATATTTAGTATGAAAGTTCGACAGACTATCCAAATTCAGAAAATATGTATAATGTTCAATACAATATTGTCCTTTGTGCTTATACCAACCCTTAGCACATTCAAAATGATCATATATATATATAAACTACCTTCCTAGGCTAGAGAAGTCAAAATCCCCTGCTATTCTATGATTTTGGATCCATTACATCAAAATAGAAACAACTTGTAAACCACTTCTAAAAATAGCAAAGTACATTTGACCCATACATTAATGCATACACATGCTTAACAAAAAGAGATCTCCAAATACATTTTCACTTTCAGTTGATATGAGTCAGCTTGGACAGCTTGAGAAGGATCTTGGAGGGATCTAAGTGTTGAAAATGCTCTAATTTATCTTTGTGTAGCGAACTGGTGTGATGCACTTTGTAAATGCATCCTTCAACATTTGTGTAACAAGCTTTGCACAACGGAACTACGTTTTGTTTCAAAACTCATCCAAGTGGTGGCTTCAACATCTATGGAGGATAATCATGAATGCTAGGCTAACCACCAATCATTCCTAACATTTATTATCCCTTAACTATGCTTGAATAATTTTTGTAGCGTGAGGTCGCTACGCAAACTCTATACAATGAAGTTTATGCAAACCAAAACTGGTGTTTTTTGCAATGGTTCCTCAAAAAAATAAATGGTTCATGAATGAACCTAAATCTCAACCACCTATGCAAGTATCCCTAACCTCCTTCTAGCTTCATCATCAACTTGCATTCTTTGCTTGAGAGACCTATTTTTTTTCAATGATAAGTTTTGTCTTTTCAAGCTTCTTACATGTCTCAACAACAATGCCCTTTTTCTCAGTTTTGACTGAGCATTTGAGAGAGATGCACAAACATCATCAATGGCTGGTCCACACTCCCAGTGTCTCTCAAAATCTAGTTCGATAACTCTTCTCTCTAAGTTGACACCGGGTCTTGGGTCTCCTTAAATTGGTTACCATTTTACATTTTCTCAACTTCCATGTGAAGGGAGTATTTTCAATGTCAGTTCTTAAAGACTTCGGAACCTTTGAAACCAATTTCCTTAGACCTAATGAATATTTTGATGTTTTCAATACAAAAGCTTTTCAACCAATTTCCTCTTCATCTCCCTGTTATTATGAAAAAATTGAGCTATGACATGTTGAGCTTCCCTAAGATGATCTTGTAGCTCCTTGATTACTGCTATTTTTCCTCTAGCTGCACCTGATCTTCATCCATTCCTTTAGCTGAATGATCAATAGACTATGTATGCAGGGAAGGTACAAGAAATCTCTTGGAAACTAACCCAGGATCACACTGACTCTTGGTATTTCCAACTCCATCGTGAAAGTGTAGCCTTCTACCCTTTATTTTAGTTGGTTTGGTGGTGAATCATCAATATCCTTTCCCTTCCCTTTGTCCTGTTCTACAGATCCTTTCTCTTTTCCACTTGATTGTTTAGAAACCACTTTCAAAGGTGTAAGGCCCTCCTTTGGGATCTAAAGGGATGTTTGCTGACGCCAAGAAGGATTCCCATTATCTGTTCAACTCCCTAAGTTCTTCTTCAACCACTCAACAATTCCACCAAGAAGAAATGAAAAAAATTTCTCTTAAGTTGATCAACACTAGCTTGTACTTTGTCTTACATTTTGTCTAGGCTTTTGTATAGGTAAAAAGGTAAATTCAAGGGGTTCTTCCCTGTGAAATGCATCAAATGTTTTATGTGGTAAAGGTATACCCTACCTAATTTTCCCTCACAAGTGAAATACATTTGAACCAACCTTAACAACTTCTCATAATGCTCAAGCATACTTTCTCTAGGGATGGTGGCACCAAATTTTTGTTTCTTTTACTTGGATTTGAGAAAATGTAGAAAACTAGGAAGGGCATACCTTAAAACCACTTCTCTCCCTATATATGAATCTCAGCTTGCATCAACTACTGTCTCTTATGACACTTGGAAGGTGAAATCAATAATCCTTGACTGAACTCCATTGAATTTGAGGGAAAATTCCTTCGTTAGCTGTGCATGGTAACCCTTGATATTCTCACAAAAACCTCATGCAACCATCCTGCTCAAATGAAACCCTAAACGTTGGATCATAATTCACCAGCTCTAAATTTTGTGGCTCACATATCAACACACTACCTCCTTTGTTATATTTTTTTCTTCCTATGAGTGACCATTCTTGTGGATGAAAAATTAAAATTGGGACTGGTTAAAACAAGGTGGTTCAGAGGCTAAAATCCAACAGTGAATTTTTCACAATGAGCAAAAGGAAAAACAAGGTTAGGGTTTTATCCATTGTCAAAGATTCGTCCTAGGGCACGACTAACTCTTGATCTCAGGTTTTCAAGTTCAGGACATTTGATAGACACAAGCCATTACCTTTCAACATTTGTGCAATGAAAACAGGGGGTGCATAGCATGCTGATAGGGGCTTGCGTAGCGGGTATGGTATTTCAAATTTGATGAGGATAAAGAGTCGGATCATTGGAGGAAGGTGTTGTGCAGTGAAACATGGATGATGAAAGAAAAATATGAGCTGATCAAACGGGGTTTTGAAAGAGATAGGTCTGTTTGGGATGACAAGACACTTTAGGTAGCACCTAGGTACTTGCACAACGTCTTTACACACCAGCAAAAGTGACCCACGAACTTTAAAATAACTCATGAGACACAACTCTAGAAGATAGACACACACTCAATGACTCAATTAAGAATGCATTGGTCTTCCCAAGACTAAAGTGACTTTGCAGACTCTGGACAATCCTCTAACTCTACCGTAAAAATGATATAACATTTAGCTCCAAATGGGATGGGCATCTCCCCATGAGGTAAAGTAAAGAACACCTGCACTGTGTGCCTTATACATTGGTATTTATTTTGACTCAAAAGACTCTAAAATGACAAACAATCATTAAAACCTCTTTTCAAACTTGACATCACTAGATAAACTCAATAGAACCTTAGGGCCTTCACCTCAGGCTTCAATTTTCTGTTGATTACTGACTTGAAACACTTTCTTTGAAAACAAAATGGTTATTTACAATGAGATGAAAAGAAAAAATTGCTTTAAGTAAATCAGTGTTTGAGAAACCTACCATTGATTGTGTCCTCCACCAATGAGATATTCATTGAGCTCTTGTAGAAGATAAGATTTGCTTCCATGATAAGAAACAATTCTGAATGGTCCCATCCATAGGTAATCAAACTTTCCACGCTTCCCTTTATCTTCATTCTTGCATCCCATTTCAATGCTATCATCCACCTTGAAATCATCAAATTTTTTATGTTTATCAAACATCCTTTTCATTTTATCCTGATGCACTTGTGTGTTATTGTATACTTCTTCTCATTTGTTTTCCATGGACTGCTTGATTGATCCTTCCTGAGAATTATTTGGTTCAATTTTGTTCTTGTTAACAACTTTATAACTCTGTTCTAATGTAGGGAAATGCATCTATGCCAGGACAACTGGAAAGGTACGGTGAAATAGACCTCCTTGTAGTATCCTATCACTCACCCAAGTATGAGCTTCTTGCCGTCCTCAACATATTTTTATAATTTATCATACTCTTTATTGATGACTCGGGATCCATTACCCCATGGGTAATAGGGTCAGAAATTCAAGAGTTGTATTCACTACAAAATTTTTCCATCCTCTTAGACTTGAATGATGTAGCATTATTAGTGACGATTCTACTAGGGAAGCCAAACCTAGCTATAATGTTTCTTTCCAAAATTGATAATGAAAGTATCGTGATTTGGCTAATTGGAACTACTTCAATCCATTTTGTGAAATAATCTATTGTTGTCAATATCCATTTATGTTGAGATGAATATGAAGGATGAATCTCACCTATAAAATCAAGTCCCCATTGCCTGTTGTGTTGTTTCCAACAAAATTGGTTTTAAGGGAAAGGCAACAATTTAATTTTTCCATAAAAAATATGACATTCATGACATCTTGACACCTCCTTGTATATATCAAAGAAAATACTAGGCCAATAAAAAAAAACTCTCAACGTTTTGTGTACAGTTGTCTTCCAATAATGATATCCTCCACAATCACCCTTATGGAACTATTTGGTGGCATTTTTAATTCACTAAATATAACTCAACAATATTCCACATGGATCCTTCCAATAGAGAGAATCATCAAGAATACAAAATTTGGTTGCTTTTAACTTTAAAAAAACCTAGAATTTGTTTTGCTTAGTTCACAAGGAGATTGTAAATTTCTCAACAAATATATAATCTCAACATACCATGGTATTCTAAGATATTTGTGGATACCTGTATAACTTTTCTTCTTTTGAATTTTCTGATAAGTTAGCAATAAAAAATTTCCCCGAGAAATCATAATTTGACTATGTCATCAGCTTTGGAAACTCTGCCTTTGATCAAGCTTCTGTAGTATTTACTTAGTCATACTCTAAGAAACAACTATCCATTTTCCTTCTCCTTCAAGATCGACTGGTCGGATCTACAACACATTATCAGCAATATAAGCAATACATGAGAATTCAAAAATACAAATTATGAATTTTTACAGAGCTTACCGCATATGCATGCTTCCATGATACAGGCACTAAAGGGGAATCTTTTAAAGCTCAAGGTAATAGGCTATGTAATTTTCAATTATTACATGGCAACAAACTCCAACAATAGCGTTTCGAAAGAGAATAAGCATTTGTCTCCTTTGCATAATTTGACTCTTGCTAGTACTTGTTCTTTGGTCAATGCTACCTTTGTATCTTCAAAATATTTCCCAAATTCTAGAGTCCACTTTATCCTACACTTCCGGTATGTTGGTAATGTACTTTATAATTTCTGCAAGATTAGGGATAAACCTTCTTGTTTACCCTACCAAGGAAAGACTATACCTCCTTTTTTCTCCTGGGAGTATCAATTTTCAAAATTGCAACTCGCTTGGGGTCTATTTTTATTCCTTCTTTTGAGATGATATGGCCAAGTAGTTTTCCCTCTTGCATTCCAAAGTTGGATTTCTAGGGATTCAATGAAAATCCAAATTTTCTACATTTCTTAAACAAACTTTTCAAATGTTTTAGATGCTCATCAATGGACTTGAAAACACAAGAATATCATCTAAATAAATGACAATGAACTTATCTTTTTCATAAAAAAAAGCTATATCCATAGCTCTTTTGAATAAGCTACTCAGATTCAAGGAGCCCAGCATTTTGCATACATGAATGTACCCAAGGGTGTTGTAAAGGCTCTCTTCTCTTGATCATCAGGATCCACCATGATTTGTTGTATCTAGAAAACCCATCAAGCGTTGATATTTTCTGTGATCCAACTACTTTTTGTAGAATATAATCCATCTTGGGAAGAGGATTAGTTGTCTCTTGAGAGAAACCCCGTTCAGATTAATGCAAAGTCTGCTAATAACCTTATTTCAGCACTTTTATTTATGATAGGAACTAAGTTAGCTAACCATTTGGAAAATCTCAAAGACACTATAATATTAGCATCAAACAACTTTCTTACCTCTTTCTCAATTAATGGAAGCAACAAAGGATTAATCCTTCTCAACTTCTGTTTAAAATATTTTTGATCATCTTTTATTGGAATAACATGCTAAATAGCCATTGTGTCATAAACCTTCAAATCCTCATAAATCCAAGAAAATACATATGGAAAATGCTTCATCAGGCTGATATCACTACTACATTGGGCGCAAATTACAATGAAATATTATGACTTTTTAGAATTTCGTCATATTTTTTTTTCTTTTTTTGTACTAAATTTACCTTTTTTTACGGGGTCCAAATGTTGGTAGTTTTAATGATGAAAATTGGTCATTCTAGCGACTAACCACCATTTAGTCGCTCTAGCGACCAACAATGGCACGTGTGAGAATCAAACAGTCATTTACGACAAATCAATCATATATATATCTCAGTTACAACAAATTTGCTATAGTTACGACAATCATTTTCTACAGTTGCGAAAATCATTCGGGTGTTCTGATGCAATGGTGTTCTGGTTTTTTATGAAATCTTGATTTCAATTCTCTTTCAAGAAGAGAAACATTGAATTGATCAGACTTTACATAGCTGAGATTTTGA
>SNQJ01S0250624.1:2118-12857 GCA_010110895.2 Picea sitchensis
CCTTTGCACCCAACATTTGGTAGGTGGTGGTGAAGTCTGGGTCTGTCTCATAGAGTTGGGGCCATCCAAAGGACTCATGGCCGCAAGAGTCTAGCACTGTGGTGAGTGCCACGACTGGTGGTCTGTTGAGGAAATCAATGACACAGTTGGTGCTTCTTGTTTTATACTTGAGGTTGAGGTGGAATTGCTGCAAGTATGTGGACCACTTTTGATGGCGGTCATTCGTCAATTTTCCTTGTGTCTGCATGAACTGCGGTGTCTTATGATTAGTGTGGATTACTGTCTCCCTCCCAAGAATGTAATGTCTCCACTGGCAGCAGGATTGAAAAATGTAGTACATTTCTTTGTCGTAAGTAGGGTACTTACGGACAACATCTGATAGTGTCGTACTACGATAGGACACATGGTGTCCGTGATGCGTGAGAACGACACCCAAAGCATAGTCTGAAGCATCAGTCTCAATCTCAAAGGGATGTTGCAGGTCTGGTAGTGAAAGTACTAGGGCTGAGCACAAGCACTACATCAAATCATCGAAGGCTTGTTGTTGGGGCTGGCCCCATGTGAATTTCTCCTTACCACCACCCATGGTTATTTGGCTGAGGGCCCATGCAATATGGGAGAATCCCAACACAAACATGTGGTAGAAATTGGCAAGGCCCAAGAAGCTCCGAAGCTCAGTGAGTGTGGTTGGGGCTGGCTAGTCACGGATGACTTGGTTCTTGGCTGGATCCACATGTACACCATGTTGATCAATGATGTAGCCTAGGTAATGGACCCTATCCATGCCGAAGGAGCATTTTTCCAAGTTGGCATATAGCTTGTGCTGAAGCAGGGTGTGCAGAACCTGTTGAATATGTTGCAAGTGTTCGACCAAAGTCTTGTTGTAAATGAGAATGTCATCAAGATACACCACTACAAAAGTATTGGTGAATGGTCGCAAGATATCGTTCATCATCCTCATGAAAGTGGCTGGAGCATTTGTCAAACCAAAGGGCATGACCAACCATTCAAAAAGGCCTTCCTTTGACTTGAAGGTAGTTTTCCATACATCTGTCTATTCTATCATCACCTGGTGGTAGCCATACTTTAGATCAATCTTACTGAAGTATTTTCCCCCATGAGTTGATCAAGGAGGTCATCTATTCAGGGAATCGGGTATCGATTTTTTACTGTGATTTTATTAAGAGCTCGATAATCAATGCAAAGTCATCGGGTTCCATATTTATTCTGTACCAGCACGATTGGGCTCCCGTGAGGTGATGAGCTAGGATGGATGTGCCCCTTGTGGAGAAATTCTTGGATCTGTCACTTGATCTCCTCATTCTCTAACAGAGAGGTACCCCGGTAGGCAAGGAGAAGATATCTGCATATTCTTCCAGGACCTTATCTACTTGCTTCTGTTGTGTGGAGAGGTCGGCTGTAGAGACCCTGGATGTGGCTGTGATTTTTCTCTCATTCTGAGAGATACTCACGAAGAAGACAAACTTCCCCGTCTGAGAGATGACCTTCTTGCATTGCTTAGAAGAGATCAAGGAAATAGCACTAGGTGGGATAGCCTCGGGTATCCTATACAATTTCCTATTCAAAGTAATAATAACACTACGAGGCCTAGACTCATATACAACATGACGTTTCCATAAATAAAGTTGGCCCAAAAGAACATCACAAACTTCAAGAGGAGTAAAATCACACAATACCTCATCTTTGAAGGGATTGATGCCATACGACAGTTGACACTATTGGCTGACACGAAGATCACTTCCTTGGCGGAGCCATCCAATGGTGTAGGGTTGTGGGTGCGACGTTGTCGGCAGTGCCAACCACTTGATGACCTATACTGAGATGAGGTTCTTTTGGCTACCACTATAAACAATGAAGTGCAATGGGGTGCCTTTTACCCACATTTGGGAATGGAAGAGGTGCTCTTCTTCTTCTGGCTTATCTGGTTCACCATGCTGGAGATTGGTGGTAGAAACAGTGGCACTGGGTTCCACGTCAATGATCTATCTTCCCCTTTTTGGTTCAGACTCAGAGTCAGAACCCGCATCTAATTCATAGGCTTTCACTTCAACCACCAACATCTTCTTTGAGTGACATTCAATAGTGTTATGCCAAGGGCTCTTATGGAAGTCACACCACTTCCTGGTATCTTTCTTTGTCTTTCCAGTGTCCTTATTTTCTTGTGGCTTGGATTGGTTGTCCTGATACTGTGCATCTTTGCTTTGTCCTTTGTTCTGTGGGTTGAGGCTGCCCTTTCCTAGATTTTGTTGTGAGGGGTTCCCTGACCCAAATTGTATCGTCTTTTGTTTGATCTTCTGCTCGATTTTGATGGCATAACGGTAGGCCACGCCTAAGGATGAGATGTCTAGAGATTCCATTTCAATATCGATGTATCTATGCAGATCACTACGATACTTGAGCAACAGATGTCTCTTCGAATCTTTGATACCCAACTTGGTGCACAAGGTATGGAAGATATTTGTGAAATCTGGCACTGCTTGGTCTCTTTCTTGCTGCAGTTTGGTCCATTTGGTATACAAGTCGTCATAACTTCTGACAGGGTAGTATTGTTCCTTAATAGCATCCCTGAAGAATTCCCAGGTGGCTGTGACTATAAATAATGAAGGTTCCTCTGTTTCCTTTTTCTCATAGAAAGTTTCCCACCAATCTTTGACATGGGGAACAACGTTGAGGTGAACAAAAGTAATCTTTTCTCTATTCGAAAAGTTATGGATAGAGAAATATCCTTCTAGTAATTCAACCACTTGTCTACAACATTTGCATCTATATGACCTTCAAATATAGGAATATCGAAGTTTATTTGTACCTTGAAGGGGGTGGTGCCTCCACTCGAAGAAGATGCATCACCTGTTGGTAGTCTCCAAAGGATTTGTGCGAAATTATCCATCATATCATTCCTCTTTTGTGTGAGGGATTCCTCAATCAATAGTTTGAAAGGATCTCCTATCCCGCCATATTTCGTTTCTCCTTCCATGAGAGGTTGCTTGGGTGTGCGAGAGATTTTTTCCTCAAGAGAAACAAGCTCGAGACCCAAATATTTGTAGTCTAACCTCGTTGGGGACATGCATTAAGACGATAAGGAGCAGACCGCTCTGATACCACTGATTTATATTTTATGAGCAGAACGAAATTACTACAGATTATTACCAAATTCTTAACACAGAATAACAGAGATACAATAAAACTGGTTTTCTATTCAATAAGGAAATAAGTTGAAACTGTAAAATGCAGCGGAAAACAAGCTTCCTGGAATGGTGGTGGCTTATCTCTGAGAAGAGATGTGACTGCTATGCTCATTTGCAAGAAGATGATTAAAATTAGGCTCTCAAGGCCTTTTTACAATAAATAGGAGTTTCAAAAATCGTAAACATCCAAAAACCTAACCCTAGGAGATGAAGCACCAAAAGTCATGTGGGCCCCGTTTGGGTAAGTCAGTACATCAACTTCCCGGGGTCGTAACTTTTGCATTCGATCCCCGTTTTAGGCGTATGATAGCCCATTGGAAAGATCTATTCGAGGACTAAAACAATTCACAAAATTTCATGATGGAATTTTTCACCCACAACATACCCCAAAAAATGTCGTTTAGGGCCTCAAAACGGCTCCGAAAGTTCACAACTCGAAAAACTGCTAAAAATAGTAAATTATCAAAATTTCTAGAAAGATGTTTTGAGCCAGCTGGAAATGGTGGGTGGCCACTGATATCCACCTAGATCAATCCTCGATCCTTAGGAAGCAATGGTCTCCATTGTGTTGAGTTCCCCCATCAGATGAGGAAATTTCTGCTGAATTTGTCCCCGGGTGAGCCACTTGCCTTGGTGCAGGAGATGCCCTGCTTTAAAGACTCGATAAAGTTGGATCCTTTGTTGTCTAGTTCCCTTGATCTGTGTGTCTACAATCTGATCACTGGATTCCTATTGTATGCAGTTAGGGTTGAGCTCTTTTGCTATCAGTTGTTCTGCTACGTCTGAGGTGTCCAATAATGGTGGGAAATAAGGCCGAAGGAGGTCCACATTGAACACTGGGTGCAGGCCAAGGAAAGGAGGAATGTTGAGTGCAAAAGAATTATCCCCCACAGCCTTGGTGATGGTGTATGGCCCATATCGGATTGGGCGAAGCTACCTATGGGGTCCTGTAAGGAATTCTTTCTGCAAGTGCAACCAAACTTTGTCTCCCACCTGAAACTTCTGTGGAACCCTATGTTGATCATGGAGCTGCTTATACTTGTCATTAGAATTCTATAGTATACCCTGAACCTGTTGGTGGATGTGATGGATCCTCTCAATCAATCGGGTGGCTTTGTCAGCCTCAGTTGGAGTAGGAGAGGAGTTGGTCGAGGTGACTGCAAGGGGAAGTGAAACATCTATGGGACCCAATGGTTGGAATCTCAACCCCACCTGAAAGGGGTTGTGGCTGGTTGAGCTATGCAGGGCTCGGTTGTAGCTATGTTGGACATAGGGAAGAATCTCATCCCATGTGCGAGGGTTCTTGGAATCATACATGCGCAGGATATTCACGATCATTCCATTTACGACCTCGGTTTGGCCATCTATTTGGGGGTGGAAGGCCGTGGATTTGGTGAGCTTGGTGTCCAGCAGTGACCAGAGGCTCAACCAGAATGTGCTGAGAAATTGACTATCCCGATCCGAGACAATGGTTTGCGGGATTCCAAAATGTACCCAGACTCGTTCAGAGAAGGCTTGGTAGTGGCTTCTATTGTGATGTTCTTCTTACAAGCAACCATAATCGCCATCTTAGAAAAGAGATCGACAACCACAAAAAAACAGTCATTTCCCCGGTTGGTGGATGGGAGGCCCGACATGTAGTCCATTGAGATGGATTCCCATGGTCCGTGAGGAGTCAGAAGAGGGGTGTACAGGCCCTGTTTCTTAGTGGTTGGTTTGGAAATAGCGCAAGCAGTGCAAGACTTGATATACTTGTTGACCTCCTATCGAAGTTTCGACCAGTAGAAATGTTTTTGTAGCATCACCACTGTCTTTTCAACGCCGAAGTGTCCTACCACCCGACTGTAGTGGGATTCCTAGATCATCTTTGCTCGCTCTCTTGAGGGAACACATATATGGCCC
Organism: Picea sitchensis; assembly: GCA_010110895.2. Taxonomy (NCBI): domain Eukaryota; kingdom Viridiplantae; phylum Streptophyta; class Pinopsida; order Pinales; family Pinaceae; genus Picea; species Picea sitchensis. The sequence continues at coordinate 7,227 of SNQJ01S0250624.1, forward strand.
AGACGACACAACAACCCATCCTGAAGATGGAAATTATCGACAACTACCTTTGCACCCAACATTTGGTAGGTGGTGGCGAAGTTCGGGTCTGTCTCATAGAGTTGGCGCCATCCAGAGGTCTCATGGCCGTAAAAGTCTAGCACTATGGTGAGTTCCACGACTAGTGGTATGCTGAGGAAATCAGTGACACGGTTGGTGCTTCTTATTTTATACTTGATGTTGAGGTGAAATGGATGCAATTATGTGGACCACTTTTGATGGCGGGCATTCTGCAATTTTCCTTGTGTCTGCATGAATTGGAGTGGCTTATGATCAGTGTTGATGACTTTCTCCCTCCCAGGAATGTAATGTCTCCACTGGAAATAGGCTTTCACAATGGAGTTCATTTATTTGTCGTAAGTAGGGTACTTACGGACAACATCTGATAGTGTCGCACTATGATAGGCCACGGGGTGGCAGTGCTGTGTGAGAACGACACCCAAAGCATAGTCTGAAGCATCAGTCTCAATCTCAAAGGGATGTTGCAGGTCTGGTAGTGAAAGTACTGAGGTTGAGCGCAAGCACTGCTTCAAATCATTGAATGCTTTTTTTTGGGGCTGGCCCCATGCAAATTTCACCTTACCACCACCCCTGGTTATTTGGCTGAGGGCCCATGCAATATGGGAGAATCCCTACACAAACCTGCAACAGAAATTGGCAAGGCCCAAGAAGCTCTAAAGCTCAGTGAGTGTGGTTGGGGCTGGCCAGTCACGGATGACTTGGATCTTGGTTTGATCCACATGTACACCATGTTGATCAATGATGTAGCCTAGGTAATGGACCTTGTCCATGTTGAAGGAGCATTTTTCCAAGTTGGCATATAGCTTGTGTTGTCGCAGTTTGTGCAGAACCTGTTGAATATGCTGCAAGTCTTCAACCCAAGTCTTGTTGTAAATGAGAATGTCATCAAGATACACCACTACAAAAGTATTGGTGAATGGTTGTAGGATATCATCCATCATCCTCATGAAAGTGGCTGGAGCATTTTTCATACCAAAGAGCATGACCAACCAATCAAAAAGACCTTCCTTTGACTTGAAGGTGGTCTTCCATACATCTGTCTGTTCTATCGGGACCTGCTGGTAGGAAGATTTCAGATCAATCTTACTGAAGTATTTGGCTCCCATGAGTTGATCAAGGAGTTCATCTATTCGGGGAATTGGGTATCGGTTTCTGACTGTGATTTTATTAAGAGCCTAATAATCAATTCAAAGTCTCTAGGTGACATATTTCTTCTGTACCAACATGATTGGGCTCCCACAAGGTGATGAGCTAGGATGTATGTGCCCCTTGTGGAGCAATTCTTGGATCTATCGCTTGCTCTCCTCATTCTCTAACAGAGAGCGACGATAGACTGGCCCATTGGGCAGCGGTGCGTTGGGGGTTAGATCGATGGGGTTCTTGACCTGGTAGTGCAGAGGTACCCCGGTAGGCGAGGAGAATATATCTGAGTATTCTTCGATGACCTTATCTACTTGCTTCTGTTGTGTAGAGAGGTCATCCACAAAGACCCTAGATGTGGCTGTGATTTTTCTCTCATTCTGAGAGCAGATCACGAAGAATAAAAACTTCCCCATATGAGAGATGACCTTCCTGCATTGCTTAGCAGAGATTAAGGAAATAACACTAGATGGGACAGCCTCAGGTATCCTGTACAATTTCCTGTTCAAAGTAATAATAAAACTATGAGGCCTAGACTCATATACAACATGACGTTTCCATAAATAAGGTTGGCCCAAAAGAACATCACAATATTCAAGAGGAGCAACATCACACAATACCTCATCTTTGAAGGGCTTGATGTCGTACGACAGTCGACACTGCTGGTTGATGCGGAGATCGCTTCCTTGGAGGAGCCATCCAATGATGTAGGGTTGTGGGTGTGGAATTGTCGACAGGGCCAACCGCTTGATGATCTATGGTGAGATGAGGTTTTTCTAGCTACCACTATCAACAATGAAGTGTAGTGGAGTTCCTTTTACCCACATCTGGGAATGGAAGAGGCACTCTCCTTCTTCTTGCTCGTCTGGTTCACCATGTTGGAGATTGGTGGTAGAAATGGTGGCACTGGGTTCTGCGTCAATGATCCATCTTCCTCTTTCTGGTTCTGACTTAGAGTCAGAACCCACATCTGATTCAGAGGCTTTCACTTCAGCCACCAGCGTCTGCTTTGAGCGACAGTCAACAGTGTTATGCCAAGGGATCTTATGGACGTCGCACCACTTCCCGGTATCTTTCTTTGTCTTTCCGGTGTCCTTCTTTTCTTACAACTTTGACTGGTTGTCCTGATACTGTGCATATTTTCTCTGTCCTTTGTTCTTTGGGTTGGGGCTGCCCATTCCTGGCTTTTGTTGTGAGGGGTTTTCTGAACCAAATTGCCGTTTCTTTTGTTTGAGCTTCTGCTCGATTTTGATGGCATATCGGTAGGTGGTGGCGAAGTCTGGGTCTGTCTCATAGAGTTGGGTCCATCTAGAGGTCTCATGGCCGCAAGAGTCTAGCACTATGGTGAGTGCCATGACTGGTGGTCTGCTGAGGTAATCAACGACATGGTTGGTGCTTATTGTTTTATACTTGATGTTGAGGTTGAATTGTTGCAAGTATGTGGACCACTTTTGATGGCGGTCATTCTGCAATTTTCCTTGTGTCTGCATGAGTTGCAATGGCTTATGATCAGTGTGGATGACTGTATCCCTCCCAAAAATGTAATGTCTCCATTGGCAGTAGGCTTGCACAATGGAGTGCATTTCTTTGTCATAAGTAGGGTAATTACGGACAACATATGATAGTGTCGCATTATGATAGGCCACGGGGTGGCCATGCTGCATGAGAACGACACCCAAAGCATAGTCTGAAGCATCAGTCTCAATCTCAAAGGGTTGTTGCAGGTCTGGTAGTGAAAGTACTAGGGCTGAGGACAAGCACTACTTCAAATCATCGAATGCTTGTTGTTGGGGCTGGCCCCATGCGAATTTCACCTTACCACCACCCCTGGTTATTTGGATGAGGGCCCATGCAATATGAGAGAATATCAACACAAAACTATGGTAGAAATTGGCAAGGCCCAAGAATCTCCGAAGCTCAGCGAGTGTGGTTGGGGTTGGCCAGTCACGGATGACTTGGATCCTGGTTGGATCCACATGTACTCCATGTTGATCAATGATGTAGCCTAGGTAATGGACCTTGTCCATGCTGAAGGAGCATTTTTCCAAGTTGGCATATAGCTTGTGGTGAAGCAGGGTGTGCAGAACCTGTTGAATATGCTGCAAGTGTTTGATCGAAGTCTTGTTGTAAATGAAAATGTAATCAAGATACACCACTACAAAAGTATTGGTGAATGGTCGCAGGATATCATCCATCATCCTCATGAAAGTGACTGGAGCATTTGTTAGACCAAAGGGCATGACCAACCATTCAAAAATTCCTTCCTTTGACTTGAAGGCAGTTTTCCATACATCTGTCTGTTCTATCGGGACCTGGTGGTAGCCAGAATTCAGATCAATATCACTAAAGTATTTCCCCCCCATAGGTTGATCAAGGAGGTCATCTATTTGGGGAATCGGGTATCAGTTTTTGAATGTGATTTTATGAAGAGACTGATAATCAATGCAAATTCGCCAGGTTCCATCTTTCTTTTGTACCAGCACGATTGGGCTCCCGCAAGGTGATGAGCTAGGACGGATGTGCCCCTTGTGCAGAAATTCTTGGATCTGTCGCTTGATCTCCTCATTCTCTAACAGAGAGTGATGATAAGCTATCCCATTGGGTAGCGGTGCACCGGGGGTAAGATCGATGGGGTGCTTGACCTAGAAGTACAGAGGTACCCTGGTAGGCGTGGACAAGATATCTGAGTATTCTTCCACGACCTTATCTACTTTCTTTTGTTGTGTGGAGAGGTCGACCGCAAAGACCCTGGATGTGGCTATGATTTTTCTCTCATTTTGAGAGAGGATCACGAAGAAGACAAACTTCCCCGTCTGAGAGATGACCTTCTTTCATTGCTTAGCAAAGATCAAGGAAATAGCACTAGGTGGGACAGCCTCGGGTATCCTGTACAATTTCTTGTTCAAAGTAATAATAACACTACGAGGCCTAGACTCATATACAACATGACCTTTCCATAAATAAGGTTGACCCAAAATAACATCACAAACTTCAAGAGGAGTAACATCACACATTACCTCATCTTTGAAGGGCTTGATGCCGTACGACAGTCGACACTGTTGGCTGACACATAGATCACTTCCTTGGTAGAGCCATCCAATGGTGTAGGGTTGTGGGTGCGGCGTTGTCGCCAGTGCCAACCGCTTGATGACCTCTGCTGAGATGAGGTTCTTTTGGCTACCACTATCAACAATGAAGTGCAGTGCGGTGCCTTTTACCCACATCTGGGAATGGAAGAGGCGCTCTCCTTCTTCTGGCTTGTCTGGTTCACCATGTTGGAGCTTGGTGGTAGCAACAGTGGCACTGGGTTCCACATCAATGATCCATATTCCCCTTTCTGGTTCTGACTCAGAGTCAGAACCCACATCTGATTCAGAGGCTTTCACTTCAGCCACCAACGTCTGCTTTGAGCGACAATCAACAATGTTATGCCAAGGGCTCTTATGGAAGTCGCACCACTTCACGGTATCTTTCTTTGTATTTTCGATGTTCTTCTTTGCTTCTGGCTTGGACTGGTTGTCCTGATACTATGCATCTTTGATCTATCCTTTGTTCTGTGGGTTGGGGATGCCCTTTCCTGGCTTTTGTTGTGCGGGGTTCCCTGACCCAAATTGTAGCATCTTTTGTTTGAGCTTCTACTCGATTTTGACGACATATCGGTAGGTCGCGCCCAAGGATGAGATGTCCATAAATTCCATTTCGATATGGATGTATCTATGTAGAGAATCACGATACTTGAGCAATAGATGTCTCTCTGAATCTTTGATACCCAACTTGGTGTGCAAGGTATGGAAGATATTTGTGAAATCTGGCACTGCTTGGTTTCTTTCTTGCCGTAGTGTGGTCCATTTGGTATACAAGTCATCATAACTTCCGACAGGGTGGTATTGTTCCTTAATAGCATCCCTGAAGGATTCCCAGGTGGTTGTGACTATAAATAATGAAGGTTCCTCTATTTCCTTTTGCTCACAAAAAGTTTCCCACCAATCTTTGACATGGGGAACAACTTTGAGGAGCGCAAAAGTAATCTTTTCTATATTCGAAAAGTTATGGATAGAGAAATACCCTTCTAGTAGATTCAACCACTTGTCTACAACATCTGCATCTATCTGACCTTCAAATATAGGAATATCAAAGTTTATTTGTACCTTGAAGGGGGTGGTGCCTCTGCTCGAAGAAGATGCATCGCTTGTTGGTAGTCTCCAAAGGATTTGCAGGAAATTATCCATCATCTCATTCCTCTATTGTGTGAAGGATTCCTCAATCAACAGTTTGAAAGGATCTCCTGTCCTATCATCTTTATTTTCTCCTTCCATGAGAGGTTCCTTGGGTGTGCGAGAGATTTTTTCCTCAAGAGAAACAAGCTCGGGACCCAAATCTTTGTACTCCGACCTCGTTGGGGACATGCATTAAGACGACAAGGAGTAGACC